>OY735224.1:44473628-44541128 GCA_963457665.1 Thysanoteuthis rhombus | reverse complement strand
ATCCCTCTAGCTCCATTGACACCGCTTTTACGCGTGATAAATACATAACTTGTCAGCCAATGAGACACCTTGGTGGACTATCTTAAACCTGATGAAACGTATGTTGACAGTTTTTGCTTACGGTTTCTAAAATCATTAACCATGTTCCATGATCCGTTCCCAATTACAATTAGGGTTAATTCATTCTGGTTCTTCTCAAAACTATATGAGTTTCTTACTTTTTTCAAATATGATAATATAATGACAAGGTCAGCAAATTCTTTTGGGGGTGGGTCTGATTGAAAATATTAATTCTGTGTTTTGTGGTTCTGGCCAACAAAAAAAATTGAACGATAACTATTGTTTGGAACTGCTAACATAAACTGTCACTAAAACATTTAACATTAGTTCCTTCACTTTTTAAGCGGATCTTTCTAGTTGGTTATATATATATAAAATGTGTACTGTAAAGAGTGAGACGGACTCAGGAATAAAGTGTTTAGAGGTAAGGTTTATTAATCCTTAGATGTAAATTGTCCAGACATGTTTTGGGATTCTTCCCATCTTCAATGGTGTGTGCCGTGTGAGTATGTGTTTTGAGGGTTTAAAGTTCCCATGTGGAACCAGAGTCCACTATCAGGAGCTATGCATTGTGGGTAAAATATGTTATAAGGGCTGCAGGAGGCCTCCTGCTGAGTGGGAGAATGTCAAGTTAGTATCAGGTCTTTGGTTAAGCAGCAGCAGTTGGTCTTGGGGAGGGCAGAGTACGTCAGGGTATGGGGGAGTGATGTGGAGTTAGATTTTTTGGTATGTTAGGGATTGTGTAAATGGAGGGGTGGTGAGGTCAAGGAGCTACATAGGTTTCAACCTTACAAGTTGTCAAAAATGTGTTGGCTGTGATTTGTACAGGGGTTATAACTGGCTAAGGTGAATTTTTCTTATGGATCTGGGTGACTTTGAAGCTTCCATTATTGAATATATCATAGATGTGGGTGCGAGGATATATATATATATATATATATATATATATATATATATATATATATATATATATATATATATGAACATCAGCCAACAATAGCTTAAATTGCTCACTTAGCTTGCTTTAGCAGCATTAATAGTAGTTTTTTTCCAAAATCAGCTAATAATAGCTTAAATTGCTCACTTACCTTGCAATAGCGGCATTTGTTGTTTTTTTTCCCTGTAAATCAACCAATTATAGCCTAATTGCTCGCTAAGGTTGCGATTGCAGCATTGATGATGTTTTTTTTCTTTTAAATCATCAAATGGTAGCTCAAATTGCCCATTTAGCTTTTTTTTGCATGACTAATATTTTTATTTTTAAATCTGCCGATAATAGCTTAAATTGTCCACTTACCTTGCATTTGCAGCATTAATGATTTTTTGGGGGGCATGTAAAAATTTTTAGATACTACTCCCTAACAAAAAGCAAGAGATGTAACTTATTCATTGATCACCTAATTTTCCAAGTTGCAATATTCTATACTAGTCACGAATAGCTCTTGAATTACTGATATTTTATATTTGTCTTGTTTTACCAGGATATGTCCAACATCTTATATAATATTCTGTCCGTTCCAACATAACTGATGCCATTTTTTTTCAGTCAATTGTCCCCTGTTAAATGACGTCTTTTATTCCTTTCTTTAAAATCAAAGATATTGATAGATATAAACTACGTTGTCACGTTCATCAGCACTGGATTATAGACTGATCGTTTTATGATTGTTTTTCCCTTTCTTGCAGCCCCTTTATCTCAGATTTTTTTCAGTTGCCCTCTCACCTGCGGTCCTTTTTTCAATGGACCTCCCTTATCCACGGTTTACACTCCAGAGGTACCCCATCCCTTTTCGGCAGATTCCCTTTCCTTGGTCTCCCCTATACACGATTTTTTTTTCAGGGGAAATCCTTTACCTGCAAATTTCTTTTCAGTTGTTCACCCCTATCAACGATACCCCTGTAGATTTTCCCGATCGTTAATCGTAATTTTTCACATCCTTGCTCTTTCAATGTTACAAACCATAAGACAATTATCTTCTTTTAGATTAAAAAATACATACAGTATAACAGATGGGAGAAAATTTTTTTTCAATTGTTTTCAATTTTTTATCCCAAATTTATCTATTTACTTATTTAAGCTTTAAAATCTATCTATTCATTTGATTCGAAAAGAATCTTCTTAATTATTTCATCTTTAGTTTATTGATTTTTTGTTAAATTATTCATTTATTCATTTATTTATCTATTTCATCAACCGTTAGAAGTTTCTTCCGATTTTATGCATTTTCCTCCATCCATGGCCAAGGGCACAACCATTGTGAAAAGTAACGTAAGTCACTATTCGTCTGCCAAATCCTGATTTTATAGATAAGTCAGCACAGATGGTTCCATGGTTAAAATGTCTGCCTAACATGCCAACGATTCCAGGTTCGATTCTTGGTAAGAGCGAGGAAGTTAAAATTCTCCATGAGGACAAATTTCTCAGTGCGATCAGCGACTAATTGAGTACGCTCTAAGCCTTGTGATAAGGTTGGAAGTGTCTCTTTTGTGGACTTGCATCTTGTCGTGGGGTTGGTTATGAAAACTTGCTGGAATAAAGTCCTGGTCTTGTCAAGAATTGAGATTTGCTAGGAAAACTAAACAAAAGTATACAATAGAAACCTAGATTTAATTTTTTTCAATAGACGGGTATTTGACCGATTTCCTTCTATTTTTCTTTGCCATCGTGTTGGGAGATGTGTGTTTGTGTTATATATATATATATATATATATATATATATATATATATATATATATATATATATATATAGATAGATAGATAGATAGATAGATAGATAGATTGTGTCATTCAAAGACAACTGTTTCGTTGTATTGCAACTCTTCAGTGTGGCTATTCTGCCACATCCATCTTTCTGTACTTCATCTGTCCGCACAATGTGTTCAAAAGTACTCGATGGATTTCAATGAAATTTTGTGGAAGGGTTAATGATGGGGTGAATAAGAATTAATTGCATTTTTGGGTGGATAAAGAAACAGTTCCGATTGGAATATATCTATTCATCATCTCTTACATCCCTGTAAATGCTCATGACTGTTGATTTGATGTCTCAAAGATCTCAATGAATTTCAATTAAATTTTGTCCAAACATGTTCAATATCTTTTGAAAAAAGTCTGGAGATTTTGGGGCTGATCCATGTCCAGTCATTCGTCCAATGTCAACAATGATCATCGTAAAATATCGCCGAAAGTTCATGTCTGTCCATGCAATATCCCCAAAAGTTCTCAGGGAGACTCTTCTTGAGGGACATAGCCCCGAAGAATATGCAAGCTTAGTGTATTTTTATAATAAGATGAAACTTATAGATTGAGTCAAGTTTATTCAAAGGAGAACATTGCAACTATGCAAAGAATCTAACAAATCTGAAAAGGCAATAAACATTGAAGCTATTGATGCTCAGATATCGACGTATCGAAGGTGACATTGATAGTGATGTTCAAGATGCTATTGGGGGTTATATAACAGATCAGCAGTGAAAGAAAATTGACATGCTGCTCAAGTTCTAGGACACATAATACGAAAGTCTTCCCAGTACACACGGAAACTGCAATAAGACAAAACACCCTTTCGCTCCAATAAAGTATCACGTAAAACTCACTGTTTGAGCATGTTGCAGCAAAGACTATAAAAGCATTTGGAAACTGCCTGGATTCATTTTTATGAGAATCGAGTGAGTTTGTCTTATAAAGCAGGAATATAAATAACTACCAGATGTCCCAAACATTGGAAAGGATTTGAAACACAGGAGTCCTGTAACAAGGACCAATAGGCAAATCTTGCAGGAAATGATACTCTAAGCGTTCAAGTAAGAAGATAAAACTTATGCACTCATACATTTTATGCTAGTGTATTAATTACCTGACAACACAGTGCTGAGAGCCAATAGTATTTCACAGTTGAAACTGCTTCATTATGACCTAGCTACGTTCGAGTATCCGTTACTTTGTTTCGTCAGCTGAGTGGTTTTCCAATGTGTCGAAATGTTTACGTAATAAAACGGGCGCTAGCCTTCATCCAGGTTGAAAGGAATCCATTTTAACATCTATTGTGGAGTTACCAGCCATCGTTCCAGCAATCAACATCTGTTGTGTTAGGGGCTGGGGTTACTCAGAAGATAAAGAAAGCCAATGTGAACCGCAGTATACGGGTCACTTTCAGGAGTTCTAATCCCCTCTGAAATTTGCTTGCAAAAGTGAATCCATCACTAAGGGAAAGTCTGACCGATAACTGTATTTACGTTATTCCATGTAAATGTGGAAAGATCTATACAGGAGAAACTGGTAGGCCTCACAAAGATCGACTAAATTATTACTAGGTCATGATAAAAAGCGATGATTGACCATATTCACAGACAGGGAAATGAACATTATTCTCTCTTTAAAGAACTCCTGAAGGGGAACGCAGCTGGAAACAGAGAAGAAACAAGAAAGGAGCTTACATTAACATAAATATCTAAGTCAGACAAGTGTAGAGTTCAACCTGATGTGGCTTCCATTACTCAACAAAAACAAGATAGGGAAATCCTGGCCTAAAAAGGAAAGGAAAATATCACCGCATATAACATGATAACGTTGGTACGGTTAGAACATTTTTGTTTACAGCCATCACATTCGAATAATACATCTATAGAAGGCAGTCGAATAGATCGGCTAAAACGTCATATTAACAAGTAGTTCAATCATCCGGAATAATTTCCAAATGTTAATGACCCTTTTCGAAACTATTGACAATAACTATTGTCGAACAAAAATGCCAGGTTGGTTAGCATATTTTTTGTTTTTGGTAATTTTCGTTTACAAGACATATTTC
Organism: Thysanoteuthis rhombus; assembly: GCA_963457665.1. Classification (NCBI taxonomy): domain Eukaryota; kingdom Metazoa; phylum Mollusca; class Cephalopoda; order Oegopsida; family Thysanoteuthidae; genus Thysanoteuthis; species Thysanoteuthis major. The sequence continues at coordinate 44,536,260 of OY735224.1, read as the reverse complement.
TTTGAATTAAGGTAGTTAAAATTCAATTTATCGGAAGATGTTTGCATCCTTTTTGGAACACCCTGTATATCTCTATGTATCTCGAATTATCGATTTATTAATGTAAAAGTTTATTTACTTCGTAGCATTACACACCGACCATTTGCTGCAGATTTGTTTTATAAACCCCAAGAGGGAGAATATGCTCTTGCTAAAAGCTCGTGGGAGACACAGCGGAGAAAACTCTTATTTCATCTCGCATCAAATATTTAATGGCTCTATTTGCGAACCAAGCGTTGAATAACATGACTTCTAAAATTCCGGATGTTATTGAATAGTGAGCCCAAAACAACCAGAGGACCCACAAATAATTTGTAAATTAGGAAAAAAAAAGAGAAGTACAAGACTTGATGTTGCAGGATCAAGCACGACTTCTATGCTGACTGAGGATGATTACTACAATTTTTATATATAAACATATAGTTAGATATATATATATAAACGTCAGAACACATGAATTAAACACATCAACTGCTTTTAAACCTGTCTTTTATACGTAGTGGTGAATTAATTTGTTGAAATATAATACATTTGGGCTCAGAACTGCATAAAAATTACTTGGATGGCCAGAGAACCGCCAAGCAATCACCCATGGTAGGGAAACAAACCATTTTATATATCAGTTCGGTCTAATTAGACTGGATAGTTTACCCCTCTAAAATTGGTGAGTATTGTTCTCGTCATGGAGACGGGTGGACATGAAGTCTATAGAATAAACACTGATTCAGAAAAACCGAATATCGATGAGTAAATACAGTCAAAATGAATTATATTTGACATCACTGGTGTTTTCTACTGGAAAAAAATATCATAAAATCGAGTAAAAAGCATTTTCAATGGAAAGCAATTGAAAACCAACTTATTGAATAGAGTACAGAAACATTTAGAAACATGTACATACTTTGAGTCTACATATTATTTCCACAGGAAAACATGTAAAATAGAATGCAAACCCATCAAGAAATACGTAGATGCTGGGAATGTAAATGTCTAAAAATTCGTCAAGATGATGCCCCCCAACCATTGAGATAGTTTTTTCACCCCAAAATCCACAAAAAAAATCATTTTCAGCGGGGGTTTAATCTGTAAGTGAAACGTCAGGACGCGCAAAAACAAAAACATATGAACAGGTTTGAAACATTTTTATCACTTTTGGTGGCTATTGTGGTTCATATATGCAATCAATACTGATTCTTACCTGCACCCAAACTGCAGACTTTAGAGATTGTGTCTGGACGCCAGAGTAGCAATTAAAACTTACCGTTCGTTGAATTTTTCAAAATTGTTCGAACTGATGGTTGAGATGTATGGACCAATTGACCCACTCTGCAATGAACTAAATAATTTCATCACTGAAAATGCTAGCCGGTGAGGGTTGGGGTCCATTTGGCTTGGCTCCAAACATTTTGCAGATAAAAACAATTAACCCCTGTAACATCTCTCCTTCAGCATATTCCCCTTGTTAAGACTTAAATACGTCAATCAACGGGAAGAATAAAGTTGCAATTTTTAGAAGTGTCTCGATCGTCTAATTTTTGTCTCCAAAATATTCAACTGGCGGTGGTTGTGATTGGAAAATTAACTGGTAACCATTAAAGTGCAATAAATGCAAGGGATAATAAAGAATGAAGTCAGACAATGAACTGGAAATAAATAGAATCCGTCTATACGATGATTAAATGAGTAGAAATAGTTATTTCTGGGAGAGTAATTTGAACACTCTTATATTTGTATGATTTGAAGTTACATTTGATTTATTTCACAACTATTTGTTTCTTGCAAAGAGCTAAAATCGGTCCACCTTGAGGCCTCATCAGAAACATAAGCTAGTTTGTGTAGCGAATCCACAATCTACAATTTATTTCCAGCTCTACTCTAAAACAACTCATCTTCTTGAGTAAAATGTTGTATGTATCGTGCACTCAGTAAAATAAATCCATTACATTTCAGAAATGGCTTTATATTATTGATATATTATTATTGTTATACTATTTTATACTGCTATCCTGATCTTCACCACATATACTGTGTGTGTGTGTAAATATATATATATATATGTGTGTGTGTGTGTGTGTGTGTGTGAGATAGATGAATAGATCCGACGTAAACAAAAACGCAAGCACACATACGCTTGAATACTTATATTAAATCGATCTGACTCCAAACAGACAGGGTGTGTGTGTATATGTATATTGGTGTGTGTGTATTTATATGTTTATGTGTGTGTGTGTGTGTATACATATATATATATATATATATATAGTGTGTGTGTGTGTGTGCATTTATGTGTATGTGTGTGTGTACAGAATATATATATATATATATATATATATATATATATATATATATATATGTGTGTGTGTGTGCGTTCGTAAAAATACAGACAATGTTGGAACCAAATAATTTGATGAAAGTTTTATCCATATTTTTTTTCACTTGTTTTGACTTGACGGAACAAGGTTCTTCGGGTGATTCTCTTAGAAATCTCTAATGGCAATGGACTGGACATATCACAAGAATGTCACGAACTCTAGCTATCACAACTAACGACGTAGATACCTAGAGATGAGGTGCGAGGCTGTGGTGAACATAAAGTAAGATTGAGCGAAGAGCTAGAATATTCGAGCAAGTACTGGATCTGCAATGATCACGATAGAGATGTCTGGCAATTATATATGCACATCTAACCAATTCATTTGAACCAAAATCTTATGTAAAGTCAATCATGGAAACCCATAATCTCATAAATGCTCAAGACATTAAGGTGATCAGGCCTGTTAAATGAAAAATCCCCAATATTATGGTCTGTTATATTCATAAACGTAAATAGAATATATATATATATATATATATATATATATATATATATATATATATATATATATATATATATAATTTGTCTATTTATTTTCGATTTTATTTACATATGATAAACGATATGATAAACGATAAAGTTTCACAAAACATCCCTAAAACCACTAAATTTTACCAATTGTGCAACAAAAGAAATAGTTTATATAGCAACCATCTTAATACACCACGAGCTCTACCACTAACATGACTTTCTACGTTTACCATAACTCTAACTGACGAACAAAAATTTTGTATACCTCCTATCATGCAATAGATGCGATTCACAATACATAAGCATATCCGATTGGCAATTCAACATTAAAGCCAATAACAATAGCTTAAGAAACAAATCACCCAACCATCTGCACTATTCCTCGTATAACTACATTCTGGACCCCCAGACTCACTATATTTTTTCAATGATTATGAATCATTGAAATATCAGAATAATACACCCACTGACATATCTTCATGTTTCTCCCAGATTTTAGTGCGGATGACCGAACTCAGAAATCTCTCCCTCAATTGTCTTAGCACTGAACTTGACAAACGTATCACATAGAAATTGAACATCATAATCCCTCCCCCACCGGTTACATCCTTACATTTATATCCAACCTCACATCATGTATATCCAATACTGGGAACCTCACACAGACCTTCACTCAAATATAAGAAAATAACAAGCTTTTATGAGGGATTTAATTTGTACTATTCATAGTGATTATGTATTGAGAAATTGTCATATTTGGTCCGACTGAATGAGTGATAAATAGCGTCATATTATTTAAAACTCTATTCGGGATTGCATCGCGTTGTTGCACGGTTGATATATCTCTCAATTTTGACAACGTTGATAGAATAAACAAAGAAAATGAGGCAGCTGCCCGAATCGGACCTGTCATCGATAGGGTAGCCGCTTCGACGTAATGATGCTCTAACCATTGAAGTAAACAGCTGCCGATAATTTCTAATCAGTTTCTATATTACATAACTCAATTTATGATTCATTTTATCGGACAAAATATGTCCATTTCTTAAATACATACAATTAATATTCAGTTATATACTGATATATTATTGTACACAAAAATGGATGAAGCCGATTCTGTAAATCATCAATCCCCGAAGTTATTCATTTTGCAAAATCTAATCATAAGACCATAAGATTTGCGGAAACAGAAAATCGGACTCGGTATGTTCAGGGGTCGAAATTCATGTTTTTGGTTTCGGAAGGATCCGTGTGACGCACTTGGGACACAGATTGGGAAACACTGGCATAGACAAACATAATTTTATCTCCATTTGCTTTAATAATGCCGCCAAATTTATAGATTCGGGTATTTGACTCTTTATGAACCCTCGCACGTGACACTGTTTACTTATGACTGGCTATCTATCTATCTATCAATCTCTCAATCTATCTATCTCAGTCGATTCATATCTATCTATCTATCTATCTATCTATCTGTTTCATGTTATCCATGTCTATCTAACTATTTATCCATCGAACAATCTCATGTTGGTTATATCTTTTGTTTTCTGCCCATCTATCTATAGCTTATTGTTCATATCAATCCATCGATCTATTTGATGTTGTCCATATCTATCTATATATCTCTCTAAATCTGCTAATATGGATGTAAATATCTATTCATTCATTTATCCATCAATCGATCTATCTGTTCATTAATCTATGTATCTATCTTAATCTGCTAACTTCTATCCATCCCAGCGTTCATGCCTATATAAACATATATTAGTCCGTTGACCTCTTCGTATACGTTTATACGGATGTATCATTCTCAATTTACCTATTTAAAGGGCATTGGTGCAACGTGAATACATACAGTCTCTGTCGGAGGTTGAACTCGATCTGATGTTTCAATTGTTTATGTCGATCAGCTGCGTCGTACTTCATCCATCTATATTAACGTAGACACATATGTATATATCTATCCAGGTTTGCTTTAATCCCACTGGCAGGTTTATGGTTATTTATTGTTGGGTATTTGACATTTTACAAACCTTCACGTGTAGGACAACCACTTACCATTGGACAAATGGTCGCTTTGAGTCCAATTGTTGGTCATACTGGCAATAAAGTCATCCATCTTCCGGAATTCAAGACATTTTATTATCGTGTTATACATTATTGCACAGTGGAAGTAGAGTCACGTATATAATATGCTTATACACGCACACACTCACACACACACACACACACATACACACATATACACACACACACACACACACACACACACACACATATATATATATATATGTGTGTGTATATATGTATATATTGCTAGGAAAATATATATCTATGCATATGTTTATATATACATTGTACTATATATATTTTCATATGTATATATATTTGTATATATATACATATATGCATGTGTGTATATATGTATATATATATATATATATGTATGTGTATGTGCATGTGTGTATGTATGTATATGTGTATATATGTGCGCCTGTGCGTATATATGTATGTGTGTGTATATCTTTGTATGCATGTGTACATCTATATATATATTTATGCGCGTATATATATACATATATGTGAGTGTATATATATGCATGCATATATATATATATATATATATATATATATATACATACATATATATCTATATCTATATATATATATATATATATATATATATATATATATATATATATATATATATATATATATATATATATATACGCTTATCCATGTTTGTATGTAATCCATTATGAAGGTACCTTCATATGCGTACATATCAATATTTATGTATCTTAATTCGTTCAAATTAACTATTTCAAAGACAGAAACAAGTCCAATGATCAATATTTACAATATTTTGTCGTCTGACATCCTCCAGAAGACGAAACGTTATTTACAATATTATTACTACGTTACTCACCTTTGCATCACTGTAGTTGGGATACATAGATATTAGTATGTATGTATGTATGTACGTATGTATGTATGTATGAACAGAACTACCTGTCTATATATTCATCTCAGTTCATTCATTAATCTTTGATAGATGCTTCAAAACTATCTCACATTGTTCATCTCTCCATCATTGTCTATCTAACATCTCTCTGTCTTTCTCTCTATAAATCATTCTATCTATTTATCTCTCTTTTTCCACCCATCCATCCATTATGCTCTCTCTATCTATGTATCTATCTACCTCTCTTTTTATCTATACATCCATCTATCTTTCCCTCTCTCCCTCTATCTCTCTCTCTCTTTCTCTATCTATCTATCTATCTATCTATCTATCTATCTATCCTCAACTATCTTTATATATATGTATCAGTCGGTTCTCACAAATAAACAGTCAATTAAAAGCTCAATTGATGAACATTTTGATAATTGAGTGTGAAATCAACTGAATTAATAGAAATGAAATTTATTGATAGTTAGTATGAGCCAAGATGAGACCCTTCCACCATCAGGAATAAATTTGCCCCTGTTTGAGTACTGAGATATACATTCATCATCATCATTATAACAGCCATAACAGCAGTACTTATGTGCACTGCTGGACAAAGGCTTCCTTGCACTTTCAATGTAGACCCTGACTGTACAAAACTCGGTCATGTCTCTCCGGCAAACCTCTCTATCTCATTCTATGGTCTACTACAACAGTTGCTATCTTCAAGGAACACATCTGTTAAACTTTTGAAATATTTGTAATTTCTTCTTATTTTAAGGTGTCAAGCACATCCACATTTTTGTACCTTTATCATTATTCTTATACTTTTTACTTTTGTGCATATTGAAAAACACCTTACCAATATGATTGAAACGTTCAATCTATAATGAATGCAGAATACCAGCTATGATTTTAGAAAGTGAGACGTGGAAACTAATCAAATCACATGACAAACCCAGAATAAAACAAAAGGCAACGTGACGAATAATGCCAGGAATAGAAAAAAAAAAAAAAAGAAAGATTACACCGAGTATATATGACTTGGGAGCGATGTTAATATAACTTTTTTTTTTAATCCTCAAAACTGTTACACGGCAAGGAACTGATAATCCTAACGACAAATATCCACACATAATACCATAATATCAAATTAGGTGTAAACTAGAAAAAAACACCCGAGAAAATTACATAAATTATATTAACAGATACTGGGAAATAATTGACTGAAATGACATTTTTTTCATATACTTAAAGCTGTGAATTTCCTTGACTCACATACATAATTATTAATTATTATGATAATCAACGCTCCCTTATTCAAGGTTGAGCACTTTTTAATTGAGGCAACTCGTTCATTTTAAGCTATAAGCACTGCTTTTCCAAGTCTGAAATAGAGCATTCTGGTGAATGGAGAATTGCGTGTAAGTATGTATCGCTCAAATTCAGTCTCACTGACCACAAAACGCCAGATTCTGGGTCTGAAGCGGAGGTTTCGGTCCTACCTCGTGGTAAGGTGTTTGGTAGTTATCCGAGTGGATGGCTCGAAATAAAGAGTCATTCGTCCCGGCAATATATATATATATATATATATATATATTAGTGAGAAAAATACACACCCACTTATTGTGTTAGAATAATCGTAAAAACGTTGATAACACTGAACAAAACTATTTTAACATAAAATATAGGAAATGATCAACAATCTATTTCCATGGTGGTTGGACTGCATTTTTTTCATTGGCAGAAAATGATTATTGGTAAGAATCTTCGATTGGAAATATGAACAAGTTTCCATTGGACATAAACGTTCCTCTCTCTTTACCGCCGGGAATGTCCATCTCTGCAACTGCTTGATCATCGATGAATCTAAATAAGCTGACCTTTTGAATAAATTCGAATCTTGCCACAAAGCTTTTATTCTTTATTCCCTCAGATATCCTGATACATAGATCGAAAGGAAAATTCTTCAGGTCATTATAACTGATATTTATAATAGCTTAAGTAATCGTATAGAATGACAGTGTATATGAATTCCCGAGGAAACGAACAATAGAAGCTGAAAATGAATGTCATTTCATTTTGATTTCTAGATAATGGTATTTCTTTGCGTATAAGAAACTGTATGAATATTTGATATGTAACCGACCGGGTTTTCTACGTCGTAAAAAATGTATACCATAGATTTCTCTTTCCTCTTCGGTACTAATCGAAGCCTTTTTTTTGTTTCAAAAGACAAAAGAGAAAATAAATCATTTATCTTTCTATTTCCATATAATCTATCCTAGATCATCTTTGATGAGACATTGCATGATGCTTTTTTTCCGTTAAGCTTTGAAATAAAAAAAAGAACTTTCTTTTCTACTCAAGAGAAAAAAGGATTTCCTATTTTATATGAATATTCTTTGACCTACAGAATCCTGAATGATCTATTCCAAATATTCATACTTATATAAGCATACTCTATCTATCATCAAACGTATTTTTTAACTTAAGTGAATCTAGTGTGTTCTATATCAAATATTCATACGTATAAAATCTTACCTTATCAATAATTCAACATATTTTTCGACTTAACATTCCTGTATGTCCTGTAAGAAACATTTATACTTATGAAATCTCATCTTATTTATAATTCAACATATATTTTTCCAGAATCTGGTATGCTCTATATTTAATCTGCATACATAAAATCTTACCCTATTGGTTAAAAGTAAAACACCTGTCCCTTAAGAAGTAACCTCTATTAAAATATATGGCCAGTGACGAAGTTTTGTTTTCTTTGCATATGCCAGCAGAGTGACCTTAACAAATTTCACGTCAGGTCAAGACCAATATTTTATTCAGGCAAGTTTTTATAAAAGCCGTCTTTGCCAGTATGCCAGTCCACCGGAGAGATACTCCTACACAAATTGCACAGCTTAGAGTTAACTCAATTAGCGGCTGTTTGCACAGGGTAATTTGTCCACACTTCAGTAATACTAGGAATCAAGTCCCAGGCGTCTGCATGTAAGGCAGACATACTAACCATTACACTATCTGCGTGGGAATCTATTATTTAACGCGAAACATCAATCAGACTTTTGTATTAATCTTTTCCTTGTCCTTTCAAACCTGTCTGCGACAAAATAACGATTTGTCAACGCCAATATGTGTTCTTTCAGACCTTTTTTTTTTCTTGTATTTTCTCCGGCAAGAATTAAATTATTTGTCACCGAAGACTTTCGACACAAGAATAATGCGACTATTCCCTGCAGGAAGCAATCCGATATAAGAACCGGAAAGTCGAAACGAAACAAACGTTGGTGTCAGCCTCGTGCAGCCAGACCTCGATGAAGAAACGAGAATTTAACACGAATTCTGTTGATGTGTTGGCATTTACGCACATGAGGTGAGCACAAAAATATTTGCAGTTGTTAATTGAAATGAGAAAAATTAGAATCTAAATAGTTTTGCCATTCTGAAAGCATATTATTCTCGGGTCTTGAAAACAAGTAATTCTTTGACGAGCCCTAGAACCATGAAATTCTCGAAGGCGTTTTTAGCTCTTGTTTGGTTGTCGGAGACCTTCCCTTGTAATATGAGTTGTAATGAAAGAAAAAATTTAAGTTGATCAGATTGAGACCTGGTTAGTAAGCCGACTGAGTTACAGTTTTGTAGCCTAGTCATTCGTGTGACATTCAGTCGGGTGTTGCCATTGTGGAGATTTCGTCAATGATAACAAATATACTTTTCAATTAAACAATATTGGACAAAAACGACAGTTCTTGGCACTCTCTGTCGATTTTCTGATAATTCGTCACAACTCGTGAAGGATGTTTTGGCACAACATCACATCGCCCAGGCGTGTAAGCCCCTACCTATCCTCGAATTCCAGATTTGGCTACGTGCAATTGCTAGCTTTCCCCACAGAGATTTGAGATCGTAGACTAGATTAATGAGAACGTCAATGGAGAGCTGATGGCAATCCCCGAACAGGTCCTTGCGGGCCGTTTTGAAAATGGAAGATATGCTGTGATAAGTGCACAAGGTCTAGAAGGGGAATACTACGAAAGGGACTCAGGTGCCATCGATAGGTTATTTTTCGGTAATATTAAATGACTAGAGTCTCTGCAGACAAACTTTACTCAGACACACACACACAGACACACACAGACACACAGACACACACAGACACACAGACACACACACATATATATATATATATATATATATATATATATATATATATATTGGCATCATATTTTCTTTAATGCATCTACCATTGGCAGCATTTATAGCTATTTTGAATATCTGGAAGACCGAAGAACATTCTATTGTTTTTTTTTTTCAAATTTCCCCCTGAGTAGATTTTCAGTGGGGGAATCTAATTAGCAACGTAATGCCAGATATGTATTCTGATTGTATCAGCATTACTAGTTTTTTTTTTGTCAAATTTAATCTCCCCTTGTGACAACTACCTAACAAATGACGAGGGACTTGACTTATTTGTCGGTCAGCTTTTCAAAGGGGCGAATAATCAACAACTCCAGGCTGTCAAGACGTAGGTCGCATGACACTTCCAATCGAGTAAATAACAAGACCTGTTACTTCTTTGCAAAACGCCCTTTCGCATCCGAAACGTTTCATTGGAGCATTTGACTTGCTGACTGAAAGGACACATAATTGACGGAATGAATTTTGACTCTGACTTAAGATTTTGTAAAACCTACCCACGATATCACTGCTAACATAAACAATGGATATTCAAACTCTCATTATGAAGAAAAATATACATATAACCAAAAAGTACATATCCCTGCCGACGCCATTCGTAAAATAACAAGAACTATAAGTTCAATAATGCGTTCACCATCAAGTAGTAAAAGCAGGAGGAGGCGGAGGGGGAAGGAAGAAAAAAGAAGAGCAAGTATTCTATTTCTGAGTCAATTGATTCTCGTACTTGTAAAAAATTGTGACAAGGAAATATTCAGCCAGTATAATTTTCAATGAAAAAAACCAAATAGCCTTTTTTAGCGTTTATGGGGTTATTTTGGCCTTTTTTATGGACCTTGAATATTCTATCATGGCATCATTAGCAGCTGGTGGATAAAATTATCGGAATGCATGTTACATATTTCAATGATGTCGTGCCTCATCTCTTCCTTCTTTGCTATTTCTATTGTTTAACATAACTTAGACTCAGTGATAGACCAAGAGATCAAACAATAGACCGACCGACCGACAGAAGTACGTGTTGACTCATAAAAAACATATAACTCCGATGCAGGAGGGTTATTTGAGTACATACGAAATGCTCAAAATTTTGAACTATTGTCTCTCTATATAAACATATTTCTCAATCAAAAGTGGGAACCTGGATCCACTCACTAATTTAATCAGTTATCCCTTACACAATGTTCCACTTTATAACAGAATATCATTGAAATTCACAGAGAATTTCTAAAAATTTGGTGCAGAAAATCGTACAAGTGTATGAAACACAAAATGAAAAAAATTTACATCAATTGGAAGAAATCTCGGATCCACCCCAAAATTTATCCCTTCATTGAAGGGAATTTCATTGAAATCCATTGAGAATTTTGGGAGATATTGCGTAGATATCTAGCCAGGATGCAGTGGAGGTAACTGCGAAAACTTTCTGAAACCAACCTTATATTTGACAAATTTTTCCTCACTCAATGGCTAATTCATCTACTGATTATCATTGAAAGGAACTTCTGGAAGTATATCGTGGACTGTCTGACGGACAAACAGACATGATTGAATTCAAATACCTTTTTCACTTTTGTTTGCAGAGATAGATAAAATATTTTACTGATTCAATTCTTAATTATAATAAGTAGAAATGTATACATATTGGGTTAAAAGGCTCGCTAGTGTAAATAAATATTTTTTTAAAAATTAATATGTCTAAAAGCTTGAGCAAAAATCTTCCCAAGAACTACTTACTGCGGGTTTTTTTTGCCATTGGCTTTTTTTCACCTCTGTCACCGAAGTTAAAGAGAGTTATGTGTATTCAGTCGATCGTCTATTTGTTCATTTATCCACACGATATCTCCGAAAGTAGAGGATTAGTTAAACTGGAATCGTCTTAAAGGGTCGGCAATCGGACAAGAGAGAGGTGGTAAGATTTAGAGATTGATCAAGGATTTTTTTCCTCATTGATTGAATATTTCTCTTCTTTCTGATAAAATTTATGTATACGTTCCTTACTGTCCACACGATATCCCCGAAAGGTATATATTTTTACGAATTTTGTGTAGTTGTAAGAGAGCTCAAAAGGTCACTGTAGAAATGACTATATCCCGGTTTGCTTACCTCAAAAACTCCGTGAGATCTATGTAATTTTCATAGGGTATGGATTTGATCCCTGGGGAGTGTTTTTAGCAAATCAGTCTTTAACCTGCTTGATATGTTTTCAGTGAGTCCTAATTCAAGACTGGTCTATTCAGATGATTTTTCATCAACAGCAAATATACTTTTGATGACGTATGAAAGAATGTTTTATTCTTATTTCGCAACTCAGTCCTCCGGGATACAAATCTGACGTAGACTGGGTTCTCTATTCGGAATAGAGCAGAAATATTTTCATATATGTTTATTGAGAGTACATAGATACCTTGGATAGCGGTTTTTTAACTAGTGCATATTTTGATGTAATATGGTCCGGGTGCTTTTCTTTAAACACGAAATTAGAAGTTGTGTAAATCACATTGATGGAACTTTCATTTTCATTTCTAGCGGTCAGAATCAAGGGGAAATTTCTCTCTTTCTTAGGAATTAGATTGGAGAGGGGAGGTCCTCTTTCTGTTTTTCTCTTTTGAGTTTTCTCCCCTCTTTAAAGGAGTCGTAATGCAGGAATATTTTTCCTTTTAAGGGTCAAAATCCAACGGAATTTTCGACTTCTTTGGTTGTAAATCTAAGAGATTTTTTTCTCACTTTCGGGCGTTTAAATGAACGAGGGTTTTTTTTGGAAAATCGAAATTTCGGGAATATTTTTCTTACTTTTAGGGATCAAGAATGCAGAAGGGCTTGTTTTTCACCTTCAGGGGTTCTATTAGGGAGCTGATTTTTCCTACTTACCCACCATGTGATGGACATGACCTCTGATTCCCTAATTCTGTTTCCTGAGAAAAATTACCACAAACGTGCTGGATCAAAACATACACTAATCAAAACAACATTATCCAAAGTATCAATGTATACCCTGAAAGAATTTTGGCTCCTAAGAGAGCAAAAATTCAATAGAATGGTTTTTTTCCTTTTTCAGTGGCCAAAGTTAAAGATAGGGAGATCTTTTCTTTACTTTTGGAACTCAAAATCAAGATGAATATTCATTTTTCTATATTTAGGGTCTAAAATACAAGGGAATATTTTTTTTACTTTTAGGTGTTAAAATATGGTGAGGGGTTCCATCTTCAAGGTTCGAAATCCAAGGAATTTCCTTTCTATTCGCACTTGTCAAAATGAAAAGTATGATTTCCCCATACTCACAGTTTTAAGGATCAGAAAAGAAAAGAATTCCTTTACTTTTAAGTCAGAATAGGGAAGAGACATTTTTCACTTTTAGGGCTCCAAATCGGGGATGGAAAGATTTCTTTTTTTACTTTTAGGGATCAAAATGCGAGATTTTTTCTGGAGGGTAATTATTTTTCCACTTTTAGGGGTCGGTGTTGAGGAGAATTTTTTTCTCTCGACTCGTTTGTGTTTGACTTTCGAGGAAGTTTTCTCTTCACTGTAAGGCGTCAAATTTGGTGGAAGACTTTTTTTCCATAGGGACTTTGGACTAGAGACTTTGTTTTTTCTATTCAAAATTGAGCAAAAAACTTTCTTTCACTTCTAAGGATTGAAAACGAGGGGAAAAAGGAGATACATCATTGATCATACTGTTTTATAAATTTTCAATTGATCATCCCCAACAAAGCATACTCTCGAAAAACATTGGTTGACAGTTTCCATTGAGTGATTAAACAGACCTATTGCCTTCTTTCTTTACTGTACGCCATTCAACTTGGATAGGTTTCATCGGCATAGTGCTTGAAGTGATGGAGCCAGCCTTCGCAATAATCATACTCGGCGGGAACATTTTAAAAATGGACCCCCTCAAGCTGAATATCTGATAATCAGTCGAAATATGAGTCAACAGACTAGGCGTCTATGTTGGCTATAGAGAACAGGATGAAGGGAAATAGTTGAAACTCAACTAATCCTTTTAAACCAAGGATTCTCAATCTTTTTGGCGTCACCGCCCACTTTCACATAGAAAATGACTCCAACGCCTACTTGTATAATAGATACTCAAGTGGATACTAAAATCTTTTCAATTCTCATAAAACAAAATTAGAACGCTCTACAAGATTCTTCAATGAAAGCTATGCAAAGTAGTAACATAAGATGTTTAGAACACATATTCCGTTTTTTTTTTCACATATTATACATGCAATCCTTGTATTATGGAGTTTGATAATCTTTCAAGAGTGTTACACGTATATCTGTACAGTTTAACTACAGGTAGAGAGTATAGTACAGAAGTATATACACTCACCCAAATATTACACATTTCTCTACGTTATTATCATCATCATCGTCGTCGTCATCATCATCATCATCATCATCATCAGTCTTTTACAGTCTGTCGTCGGACTTAGACCTTCCCTAGGGTCCGCCACATTTCTCTATCATAGGTGTTGCAGAGCCAGTACTTCCTGAATTTGTCTAGTTCATCTCTTTATCTTATATTTTGTCAGCCTCGGTTTTGCATGTAATCCATGGTGATCTATGTTGTGAGTAGTGATGTTCATCGGTTGTCAGTCATTCTTGCAACATGGCCAGCCCATTGTCATTTGGGTTTTTCTGATTGATTTTTTTTCTCAGACCCTTGTTCTCTTTCCTCTTCTTCCTTATACACTGCGCTGTTTTGTGATCTCTCCATACAAGGTTGAGCATGATTATCTCATGCGCAAGATGCATGGTTCTCAGTTTGCAGGTCTGTCTCTTGGTTAGGTTCCATGTTTCAGCTCCATAAGTGACTATCGGGAAGATGCATTAGTTGTTCCTTTTAGGATTATTGGGATCGTCTTATTTTTGAAGGATGAGCTTGCTCTGCCGATGGCTTGCCATGTTTTGGGGATTCTCCGTTTGATTATAAATGATAAAAAATATTGCTAAGGACTCATACTATTGAAATCAACTTTACTTCCCTAAATTCTACGGAAATTTCAAAATATGCTCCATTTTCTGCAATGTCGCTCATTGTCCACCAACGAGTTGAATCTGCTCACAAGTGGGAGGTGTCGTTAACATTCTAAAACACTGATAAACCATAGCGAACATTCTTTCTTTGGACCTTTTCATGATAGCAACTACTTCACAGGAAATTGTAAGAACACTTTTTTACACTTAACAATTTTCTCTTGTTATAAATTGAATTTTTTTACTCATTTCCCATCGCATGCAAATCGTCTCTTTATCGATTATCCCTTTTACTACGGTATTGGAAAAAGAGTGAAGTAATCTGCTTCACTCAAAAGCATTCGTACTCTATTTTTCCCCACCACTTGATGTATTTGCCTGACTGATGGATAAATGATCACAATCAGTCATTGCCAAGTATCATAGCTAAATCCATTGAAAATTACGACTACAATTCATCATCATCATCATCATCATCATCATCATCATCATCATCATCATCATCATCATCATCATCATCATCATCATCATCCTTCTAGCGTCCATCGTCTAACTTACACTTTTCCAAAGATTCGCTACACTTTGTGGGCATCTTGACGCCAGTACTCTCCGAACTTATCAAGTTCAACACGGTATTTCATATCTTATCGGCCCCAGTTTCGCATGTGATTTTTAGGGATCAACGTTGTGGGTTATAATCTCCAGCAGTTGTCCACCATTCTCGCAACGAAACCAGTCATCCAAGTATAATAGATTCTATATCTTGGACACCTTTTTTTCCCTGTAATATACTGTGCTGTCTTTTGGTCTCTCCATGCGATGTTGAGCATGATTTTTTCCATGTGCACACTGCATGTTTCTCAGATTAATGACCAGTCTTCTGTTCAATTCCCATGTTCTAGCTCCATAGGTGACTATCAAGATAATCCATTGGTTGAAAAAATTTCTTTTTATCACTGGCAGGGTTTTTTTCTGTTTTGAAAGCTCAGCTTGCCCTGCCAAAAGCTGACCAATATAATTTGATTCAGTTCCTTATGTGACTATCGGTTGTAAACAATCTTTTTTGTACTAACACAATTTTCTTATTATTCGAAGGCAGAGCTTGTTCGGCCGAAAGCCAGCCAACCTAAAGTGCTCCTTAACTGATTTCTTCTCCTCAGAATTTCGTGGCGATTCATTGTCTTGGGTAGATGTTGTGGTGTATTTTCTCCAGTTCTGAATGTTTGATTTTGATTGTTATGTCTTAGTCTCCGACATGAAGGTTACACATGGGATTTGTCTTACTGAAATTCATACGGAGATCAACTTTCTTGCTGTCTTCATTCTATCTGTTCAGTATCATTCGGAGATCATGAAGGTTCTCCATAGAAGCCCAATGTCATCTCTAAATCTGAGGTTGCAACGAGGTATTCACCGTCAGATTAGGGATTTAAAAAGGAGCCAGATCATAATTCATTAAATCTGAACTAATTAACCTATATATATATATATATATATATATATATATATATATATATATATATATATAATCATTGTATCATCCACAGACAGCTGTTTCGTTGCATTACAACTCTTCAGTGTGGCTGTAGACTTTCCATTATCCCATCCAGTACAACATAGCAGGATTCGCTTCAGACCCGGGGGCCGATATTCTACCTCTGAGCGACGGAAGTGGACGGTCAGTAAAGCTGAATTCAAGCGATAAATTTATTATAAGTTAGATTCCCTGTCCACCAAAGTGCTCTATTCCTATGGAAGAGCATTGTATGGATATATATATATATATATATATATATATATATATATATATATATATATGGATAAATAGGGAATATCTTGTATAATAGTGATTTTTTAAATCTAAAAGACAACGAAGAAACACGGTTTGATTGAATTGGTATTTATTCATGGACGTTTCGTAGAGTGCGAACCCGGACCATCAACAAGATGGAGTAATGAAAAAACGAAAAAAGAAAAAGAGAACTGGAGTTTTCTGCCTTATGAGTGGATTGGGTGCTTTTGTGGGTAATTTTTGGATGGATGACCTTGTGTTTGGTTGGTGAATCATACATCTGTCATATGCTATTTATGTTAGATGGGGATTTTGCACTTATGTAAGGGCGTTGTCAGGGTTGGTTCTTCCTGGCTTTTTTTTTGTCTGTGCAATGTGTGTTCTCATTTCCCCATCTCGCTGATAATGTTGGCTCACACCCTTCGAAACGCCTGTGAATGAATACCAATTTACCCAATCTGTGTTTTCCTCATGGTCTATAAAAGTTTTCACGATGTATATCGGATAGTTTATATCCAACACAATGATGGAAAAATTACAGAAAATAAGGAATAAGAAATAAAATTTGGTTACTTGGTATTCATTCACAGACCTTCTGCAGAGTGTGAGATGTGGAGATTATCCTGTTCATTCCAAAATCAATAGGAATAATAGAGAATAGGTAATTTCAAGGAGGGATTTTTTTTTTTACCAAAGTCAAAATTATATTGACGATTATCATCTCAGATCTTTTGACTACATGAGGAATCTTCTGATAAAAAAAGAAAGAAGATATTGAAAGATATAGCCTCTAATATAATGTTACAATCTGAATTGAGATGGAAGATGATAATATTATATCAATTATACGTATATATATTAGATATAATTGACATAAAATTATATAAAGCAAAAATAGACAGAGAGCAAAGAATACCTTGTAATGTCTACGTCGATTTTTTTCTTCATAAGAATAGACAATTTAATTAAATATTTTTGCCTAAAATTTTCAATCACAGTAAAATCCTACAAACTCTATAAATTGAATAGTGAAAAAGGAAAAAAATGATTGATTAATAACATATAAATTGGGACCAAGAATACAAAACGAAATTTTGAATTAGAAACAGAAAGTGTAATCTCTTTCTATCAATGTCGATGGCGAAATTAGTATTCTAGTAAGTGAGTGCCAGGCCTTGCAATTATGTGATAAAAATCTTGGCCACATATCAACGGGTAAATTAGTAATTGTAAACAAACTCCAAGTTCGAAATCTCTCCATAGAAGTCCAAATTATAGAGAACCAGAATGTTCAGATTATAGCAAATGTTTGAATGTTATCAAAAAAAAGCATTCGATATTTTCATTTCATCGATATCGACTATATATCAATAAATAGAATCAGCATTCGACGGTTGCAAATGAAAAAAAAACTTCAGGTGAACTATTGATTAAAACTAAAAAAAAATGATTTAGAATCAGCTGATCTCTTGAAACTTATTTGTTGCTTTTTCAATCAGAACTATAATATAGCATTTATAAGTAAGAGATACTTTATCCCAAGTATATTGAATAGAATGCATTTGATAGGAACACTATCATCCATATGAATAGTTTCTGCAAGTGAACCTGATATTATAATATTACCAACATTGAGTTATGTGAAACGTTTGGACTTGAGATAGATGAAAATATACAAAAGTTACCAATAATGTACAGGATACAAAAATACATAAAAATCTATTGTGGTCATTTACCTTATGTACCCTATAGAGTTTGTAGTTATGAACCTCTTAGCAATGCTGTTTCTATTGTTTTCAGTTTAATATACAATCAAGTACAAACATTCCATATAAAAAATAAATCCTATAGTAACTTAAATCTCTTTTCGGTAAATAATTCTATATCCGTTACAGAAAAATTTGATATCATACGTATCAATAAAGGCACTAAATCCCAGCCTACAATTTTTGTATTCCGTATACGAAAAAAAACAAAAACATCGTAAAGGAAATATTATTAAAGAAGTAAATAGAATGATAGACTTAACATCTACAAAAGGAAATGATAAATACATTGGGTTTAATAACTCTAAAACTTTCTGGTGTAAAACAAAAATGGGCAAGCCTTACTTTACATGTTTTATCCTTAAGGTGATTGTCAGTCATTTTATTGAAGAATGTTAAAAACGTGATACATTTTTTCATCAGGTCATAGTTATCTTTATATGAACCGATCCTCGGCCCTACTGGGCAAATTTATAGTTTTTTAGTCTTGAATATATATTCACGTTGTCTCCAATTTGAACAAATATAAAGCAAAATCGTTCATTCTAAAATAATCCCCGTTTTATAGATGATTTACGTTCCTATAAAAATGGAAAAAAATTGGAAAGTTCTATAGTTCTAAATAAACTAAATATATTGAGCTAAAGTATGAACATAACGGAATGCAAACAACTTTCTTATATTTTGATATCGAAATCAGAGATTGGATGTCTGTCTATCAATTATTTGATAAACGAGACTCATTTCTGTTCCTTATCATACGTATGCCATTAAAAAAAAATAGTATTCAAATTTGTATATTTCACGGATCTATACTATCAGAATATACAAGAATAGCACAAATTCCATTTAGATGTATTGAATTTATACTGAAAATCGCTTCTTTAGTTGTGAGAATAGTCGACAACATTTGTAAAGATTTTAGACAATCTAAAAAGACATCTTGATCCCTTCAAATATTATCAGTTCGACAATAATAAAATATCAACGAAAATAAAATGATATATCAACAAGACAATGAAGAAACAATAAATGAATGATGTATATTAGAGTAAATTAGTATCAATATTAGGGCAATTAAGAAACCAGAAGTGATGGATTTAGTCTTTGTCAGTACGAAAGATTCTTGTATCGACTAGAACCCTACTCGCCATATCCCAAGTGACATGGACGGAAAATCAAGCTAAGATGGCGAGTCTTCGGTAGAGCAAGCTCAAACTTCAAGAACAAGAAAATCCCATTAATCCTAGAAAGAACATTACATAACCAATGCATCCTCCCGATAGTCACCTATGAAGCGAAAACATGGATCCTTATCAAGTGATTGACCCTGAAACTCTGGACAAAGCAACGTGCATGAGAGAATTTAGCTCAGGATCGCACTGAGAAATAACAAGGTATCACTGTATATCAATGAAAAAAGAAACAGAAGTCGAAGACATCGTAGAAACCATTAGGGAACTCAAATGGCCATGGGATGGTGTTATTGCAAGAGGGGCGGATGAGAGATAGACAGCGTGATTCACAACATGGATCCCCAGAGATCATATGCAGAACCGAAGCCGACAGAATATGAAATAGACAGACGAACTAGACAGGTGCAGAAAGTATTGGCTCTGCGACGCAAATGATAAAGGTGTGTGGCAAATCCTAGGAAAAGTCTTTATCAAACGACAAAAAACAGTGATGATGATTACAGAAGGAGGTGCGTGAAAATACTTGATTCAATCCTTTTCAATTAAAGAGTAAAATTTATATCAAATTGGAATATTCCCTTATATAAATAAATATAGAAAAAAATATTTTTAAAGGCTGGTACTAAAGAACATCAATTCATTATTTATATCTTTTTGTGGCTTTTGAATTTCATCTGATTTTTAAGAGAATGCTAGTAGATAATTATTTTGGTCTTAAGCCAAATCATACTAGGGTCGCCGACGGGTCCATTTCAATATTGCTACTTCATCAAAATTGTGTCTGTATAGGTTTAGGGTCAGGGACTAATATTTTTGTTATTCTACTTTCTATAAATGCTTACTCGTCAACAACAGACGTTCAGGAAGAGATGGTTTTGTTTTGGCAAGATCTACATCCAATAGCCGGAAGAGAGCAATGTTAGTCTCAAGTTTTACTTTCTTTGGCTGCAATGAAACATATCATATATATATATATATATATATATATATATATATATATATATATATATATATATATATATACGTATGTATATATGTATAAATGTGTATATGTGTGTATATATTAGTGTGCATATATATATATGTATTTATGTATAAATGTGTATGCGTGTGCATATATACACATGTGTGTGTATATGTGTGTATATTAGTGTGCATATATATATATATATATATGAATGCATGTATACTATGTGTATAGGTATTAGCAAATAAACACATGAGTCAAAAAATGATTGTGAATTCTGTTGAGTTATATAGAAACTCTCCGTAGAAATTTTCTCCAGTCATACATGATCAATGTATCTTTTGGTCTGAACAACGTGAATAGAATAAACATTTAAAGAAAATGGGTCTGCTGTAAGGAATTGAATGTATAACGACGGGGAATCATTTTGAATAAGTTCCCATGTAATATAATACAATTCATAATCCATTTTGTCGGACTAAACATGAATACAGGTATGAAGAGAGAGATAGAAGGATTGGCTTCGATAGAGATATGAACACACACACACACACACATACACACACACATACACACACACACACGCACACACATATATATATATATGTATATATATATTGATAGATATGAGGAGACATATAGATAGATATGAACATAGATGTATACACATGAATAGAGATAGATGAATAGATATTAACTTACACTAACAGATAGATATGAACAAACTGAAATACATAAATAGATATGAACAGACCAATATATATATGTATATATATATATATACATATATATATGTATATCTTTATATATATACATATATAAATATATATATATATATATATATATTTTTATGACTAGAAAAAATAACGGATACAGGGATTAACAGACCGAAATGCTTGTTAGTTTACTTCCTATTCACCGAAGATTGAGGGGTAGATTTTTCCTTGTTTATCCCCCACACAGCCGGAGTTCTTCAACGAGAATAAGATTCACGGCTCTCAAGTTCTATTTTCCTAGGTTGTAATAAAATACATTTTTCGACATTTCTCAAGGAGTTAGGCTGGTGGAGATTCGTTGGTTTGCGTGAACATAAGCAGCAGGAATTAAATTGGGTGGATCATGTAAAGAATTTATCTTGTCTTGGCACGATCATTGGAATACGTACGCGCGTGACTAATACGCAGAAAGAAGAGATTTAAACACTGGGCCCCAAAAGCAGACTTCAAATAACGGAAGCTACTTTGAGGAACGTTAGGCAGATCATTATTAATGAGATTTCTTTGGCCTGGATATTCCTGAATGCATGTATCGTCCATGATTGCAGGTGATGTCGCCAGAATTTTCCCTCAGTTTCAGTCACGCCTTTGACGAAAAATATTTGACCAGATTCAGTTATAATCATCCAAGTTGAAAAACAACAACAACAACAACAAAAAAATCTTGAATCACTGTCTATGGAAGCTCTCAACACATGTGTTCATTTTCTCATTTGAAACCCTGACTTTCTTATTCGGCTACTCTCTCTGTCTCTGTCTCTCTCTCTCTCTCTCTCTTCCAGGCCGATTCGAACTTTACGATCTTTTCTACTCTAGCCGATCACTGTTCTAAATATTGCCAATTTCACAGATGTTGGGGTATTTTTCATACGTTCAGCTGCTTAATCGTGTCTTTCTTCTAATTCTCCTTGCTTCAGGAAACGCACAGGAGGATTTTCTCCTATGTGTTTTCTGTGACTAGAATAGTCTTCCTGTCGTGTGTTTTCCAGTGTCCGAGAATGGCCCTCAAGCTACTCATCGGTGATCAAATCATTTTACCTTACATCCATCCATTTTCTTCTCTGGCTTTTTAGATATAGCGTTAATACGGGTTATAGTGTAGGCCTATGACGCTGAGCCATGACGCTACCATTAGCCAGTCTTAGTCCGCTGCTAGCTAAAGGTCTTTCCCATCTTCATACTGACAGTACCTTTATTCTGAGTCTGTTTTTATGGCTTGCATTGAATGGACATATGAATCAGTCGTAATTTTTTCTTTCTGAATTATTCTTTTTTGGCATGCATCAATTTCAGGTCTCGTTCTATTCTGAACTTGGATTTTCTAAAAACTTGATACATTGTAATTTTATGCTAAAATGACATTTATAATGCGATGTGATGATTGTGCTGGCAAAAATGGATGATTCGGTAAGAAATAGACGTTCGATTCGTTGGTTGTTACTTACTGCACTTGTTTGAAATAGAATAATAAATGGTTTGTATGCAAACAAGACAGAATTACTAAATAAGCAAATAGACAGAAATAGTCTCTAAAAAGTTATGCTTCAATCTAGCTATCTATCTGATTTTATCTCTCTCTCTCTCTCTCTGTATATATATATATATATATATATATATATATATATATATATATATATATATATATATATTAGTAGAATGTGGATTCGCTACACAAAGTAGCTCATGTTTCTACCCTCTCCGGGAATCATCCGCCTGATGAGGCCCAGAAAGGGTGGAAACATGTAGCGAATCCACATTCTACTATTTATTTCAAGCTCTACTCTAAAACAACCTAACTTCAATTGTAAAAAGTTGTATGCATCGAGCGCACTATGAATCCAAATCCATTGCATATCAGAAGTGGCTTTATATTGATGATATATCATTATGTTATGTTATCATGCCAACTTGATCTGTATATATATATATATATATATATATATATATATGTATATATATATATATATATATATATATATATATATATATATATATATATATATATATATATATGTATATAGTCTATGAGGCTTTACTATTTTGAACACTAAAAATATATTGAAAGAAAAAATTATCTAAAAGATTCATACCATTTCAGGCAATAACCTCTCAATATAATTTAAGTGATTTTTTACAGTGTTTTTTTTTAGTTCATGTTTTATTTAGGATTTGATATTATGGTACTCTGTGTGAATTTATACTTACCTAGATTACCCTAAAACGTGTTTGAGAAATCAATAAATATATCATTAACGCAAGTCCTTTTTTCTCTAACTTGAGTGTCCATATATATATATATATATATATATATATATATATGGACACTCATATATATATATATATATATATATATATATATATATATATAGAGAGAGAGAGAGAGAGAGAGAGAGAGAGAGAGAAAGAGAGAGACAGAGAGAGTGAGAGAGAGAGAGAAAGATAGAGAGAGAGGGGGTAGGGTGTCCCTAAGGTTCCGAGCCAAACATACTTATTCTTCTTACTTCGTAAATGAGAAGCAAATAACGTGAGCATTCTAAACATTCATTCAATTGGGAAACAATATATGTAAATAGTATACTGTGAGGCATGAATCTTAACAATTGAACGGAATATATTCCCCAACTCCACAATACTCCACACAACAATCAATCACTAATGAAAACTGTAACTGGATCCTCGAAATACTCCACTCACTCGGAACTGCACACACACTAAAAAGATTAGACTATATCCATGGCAAATGCAAATGACAAGCATTTATCCAACCCGTGAGAATTTTTGTCTGATTAAAATTTGGGATTAGGTAAACAGGTCTATCCATTCAGATATAAGAACTAAATGAAGCGAATTAGGCATATCATAATCATAGACAAGTTATGTATTTATCTATCTCTCTTATTTATGTATCTCTCCGTCTGTATCTCTTTACCCCTCTCTCTCCCTGTATCTCTTTCCCTCTCCATATCTCTCCCCCCTCTCTCTCTCCATATATATCTATATAAGTATGTGTTTCTATACATATATTGAATGAATGATTATTAAGACAATTAGCGCTTATATGAGTTACTAACAAGTTATATATTTCTATATATTAGAGCACACAAAATACTTTGGGATATATTTAATCAAATGGCATCAACGATTATGTTGAGTATTTTTCATTTTTTTTTTTTGTATCTCAAATCAATTTGTTATTTTTTCCCCCCTTTTTCATTTATTTTCATGTCTAAAATCTTCCATCATTTGGGGATTTTTTCCTCATTTTTCTCGCCCACACTAAAACTGAAGCCTTCAACAGTCATTTTCATTTATAATCAATAAAATGATTCGATCTACATTTTTTTTCATGTATTTATTAGTAGTTTACACATTTTCAAATATCCTAGATAGATAGCAGCTGTTCTTTTTTTGACTTAGGTCATATCTTGTGAGCCATTAAATAAAGAGTTTATTGCCTGTCTTGTCTCGTCTATGATAAATCTTTTTCGTGTTTTTTTTTTCATCACAATCGAAAAATATTCTCTGGAAAACATTGTTTGCTTTTCATTATTTGATTACATTAAGTATAACTCTTGTCTGCATTAAATTTTTGATGTGTTTCTTTTCATGACTCTTTTTCTCGTTTTTATCAATATTTCATCATGTCTGTTATATTCACCCATCGTCTAGGACGATACATTCTTCGGCCTATCCTGTATGGTCCACGATTCTGAGAGTACGTTTTCACAGTGGAATGAACCAAGATCCAAGCTCCAGCTTTTGTGCTAAAGAGAACACATTAGCTTTCATTAGGTTGCCCAATGCATGGCTACCCCAATCATGTGAAATGCCCCCGTACCATTGGAAGAGAAACACGTCCAAACCATGATATTGTATCCCTGTTCATTATTGTAATGATGTTTTGGGGGGTTAACAGGCACATCCATCTTTCCTCCCTGTATGACACACTGTTTGTTTTTTTTTTTAAAAAGTTCAATTTTTGATTCATCTGAGCTGGGAATATTTTTTTTTCTCTAAAAATGGTTCTGCTTCTCTAAATGGTCACAAGCAAAATTCTTTCGAGAATTTGGGCATCCTTTTCTTTTACAAATGTAGCGTACGAGATTTTTTAGTCATTTCTGTAGTGTTACTAATAGTTCTTCTAGTAACTGATATACCAGCAGCAATCAAATCATCTTGGATTTCCTTGCAAATTACTGTAGGAATTGCTTTGAGTTGCTCAAACTTTCATCACGATATTTTTTTCGTTCAGTTGAGAGCTCCTTTGCTACTGACTGTCTTGTTTCAAAAGGGCGGAAGTACTTATCGACACAATTATTTCCAATATGAAAAATACATATACAAAAATGTGACACAAGGTCAAAAGAAGGCTGGGGGATGTATCGGTGTTCTCTGTACTTTGACATTTATGTAGCTATTCTCATTTGCTGACTCAACTAGGCTTCAGTATTTCTTTCACCATAAAAACAAATTTATTTTGAAGTTTTCATCCATTCTGCATTCACCAAAATACTGCAACTTCTCTGAAAATTGTAATGAATCTCAGATTGACAGATTCATGCGGGGGGTATGATATTCATATTTATTTTAAATCCCAAATGATTGTATTTTATATACAAATGTAATAATTGCAGTGCGTGCCACCCCCGCCATAAATGGTCTAAATTTGTCAGAAACATAAATGGTCTAAATTTGTCAGAAAAGAAAGCAAACGGGGCAAAAGGAGATACTGAAAAGAATTCTGATATATATATATATATATATATATATATATATATATATATATATATATATATATATATATATATATATGTGTGTGTCCCACATCCTCAAGAAAACTTGATTTTCTGTCGTCAAAAGAGGGGAGGCAAAACAAATAAAATGGGTCTACAAGAACGGTGAACGAATTTTCTCCAAGCTAGATTAAACTATTTCAACATGAATCGATCATACTATTGTAACCTAACTTTGGCTGGTCTGGAATGTTTTTTTCCCGATTCGAAAGATTCTTCCCCAAAACAGTAATATCAAGATCTGACTCAACAAGTTAGATCATTGTATTGAATCCACTCAAAGGAATCTACAAGTCCCGTCACGAAAGAGTGTTTGCTAATGCATTCTGAATGATCACCCAGGTGATTGATGCTTCATCGTTGTTCGAACATTTCATCCTAGGCGTCCAAAGCCAGATAGAGCATCTATCCTCCCTCGTCAAACCCAGCCCCCCAATCAAATCGTCTGGCAATCTCCCTCACCTTTTCTCGACCAAAGTCAAGAGAAAAGTCTACCTTCACCTGTGAGGAGACCCAGTGCTCCAGCTGGAGGTCAGGACCAAATCAAATGCCGCATATCATGCTTGATCCGTCAGTCCAATCGAGGGAACCCGATATAGACAACCCCTCCAGGGCCCACAAAACCCATCAGACTTGTTGCAGTTGACCCTGGCCTCGGCCACCATCTCATGCTTGCTAATTTCCTCTATCTCATTATAAGCAAAGTTGTCAAAATAAGCGATGTATCCGACCAAGAAGATGAAACCATGAAAAGTAATTCTGCTCAGGACCAGATTCAACTTCAACTAGCGCAAGATATTGATATAATGTGTGTGTGTTGTAAAATAATTTAAACGAGTAATATAAACCTCAAAACAATGATTCATACGTGAGGCCAATTTATATTCAATAAATTCGTATTTACTCTCTTGTTCTCTTGACTGGTGTTGTGAACAACAACGAAAATCAATAAGTATTTTTTCGTTATATATCAAAAAAGTTTTCAAGACAAAATTGAAATCTCCACCGTTTATTTCCATTTGTAATCAATAAAATGATTTGATCTATATTATTGCTTTTATTTTTTGTTATTTTATACGTTTTTGAATATTTTTGATGGATAGCAGCTGGCCTTTTTTGTATAAGATCCTATTTAGCTAGCCATCAAATAAAGAGTTTATTGCCTGCCTTGTCTCTTCTATGATGAATCTTTTTCATTGTTTCTTTTTTTAAATCAAAAGATGTTCTCAACGAAACATCGTGAGCCTTTCAATATTGGATTGGCTTGAGCATTTCTCTCGTCAGCGTTAGATTTCAAATGTCTTTACTAGATTAGATCTCCCCGATTTTATTTATTTTTCCATAATCCTAAACTGCACTTTTTTCCACCTATTCTGCTAGAATATCCTGAAATTATGTATTTTCATTATTATATATACTGGGGCATGCCTGCTCGGGTGCAACCCGTTTCATGGAAATCTTCAGGAAGTTTAAATGGGGAATCTTTCTCATATTTCTTTTTTTTTTTCTTGACTAAATAAAAATGTTTGTTAGTTCGAATTACAAACATGTACGATGGTGTACTGTGAATATGTTTGTACCGACAGTGTGTGTATGTGTGTGTCGACGCAACAGCTTGATGTAGAAAACCTGTTGCGATTTCTATCAACAGTTATGCAGGATCATCATCATCATCATCATCATCATCATCATCATCATCAGTCTTTTAATGTCCGTCGTTGGACATAGACCTCCCCGAGGATTTGCCACAATTCCCCAACTGTGTTCTGTCGGCCTCAGTTTCTTAGGTGATCTCTGGGGATCCATGTTGTGAGACGTGATGTCCATTGGTTGTCTTTCATTCTTGCAACATGGTCTGCCCATTGCCATTTGAGTTTTTATATAGTTTTTATGATGTCACGAACACCAGTTTTCTTCCTTATATACTGAGCTGTCTTGTGATCATGTAAGATTTAGCAAGATTCTGTCATGCGCACGTTGCATACATCCCAGTTTTCAGGCCTGTCTCTCGGTTAAGTTCCATCTTTCAGCTCCATAAGTGACTATCGGGAGAATGCATTGGTTGTATACTCTTATTTTCAGGATTATTGGGAACATCTGGTTCTTATACGGACGGGCAATCAATTCAATATCAATAATGAAAAGCCCGTTTGTGAAAATTGATCATGATTATTATTTTGCTTCTCTTTCCTCAAGATGCAAGGGTTATTCTCTCTAAAGAGCATAGTTTTTTTCTTTATATATACGATAATCGATGAACGAAATTTAAATCTAGTCAACTTCTTGGTTCACCCAAAATGGGCACGGCCTGCAATCCAACTGCCAACTCTTATCAGTTCGTTCCACTATCTCTCTCCCTAATGTATGCCACATCACACCAACGCACACATATGGACATATGTTAATGAATAGTGGGAATCATAAAATACACATATATGCATAGACCCCTCGGCCTGTCATAGCTGATTAATACATACATTAGACTGCGCCAGGCCTGTAAGATATTTAACATTATTAGGTGCAAAAACGTGTTTATCTTCCGATTATCTTACAGCTCAGTTATCACCTTGACCCATCTCCCTTCTTCTTTTCCCAAACTGAAACACATAAGAGTTTTTTCCATAAGTGCACACACAGGCACACACACGGACACAGACACACAGTGACACACATACACACAAACTTGTATCTTCGCGATGTATAAGAAAACCCTTATTAACTGGCATTATGCCTTTCATACGTCCATTTTCTAACATATATTAAAGTCTTCAACATCCATCATCATTTGTACTTAATAAAATCTACCTTACATTTTTATCAGAATTTCACAGGTTCCTGAATTTCGAAATACAGAAGCTGTTGTCGGATTTATCAAGAGTACTATATTCTTACCGATCGAATAGAGGAACTTATTTGCCTGTCTTGTTTTCAGAACCTTTGTATGAGCTTTTGGAGTACTTGTATGTAAGTATATATATATATATATATATATATATATATATATATATATATATATATATATATATATATATATATATGTGTGTATGATGCAGTAATCGGATCTGTGATCGACAAGTTAGCCCCGGTAAGACAAAGGCAAAAAATTATGGATATATGACGCAATGTATAATCATTCTGTCAGATCATATACATCAATTTCTTAATAACATAATTGTAACTTTGGAAGAAGCAAATGGACCCTGAATAAGCAATTGTGAGAAATTAGAGTTGGAACGGTTATTCGGTGACATTTTTTATGATAGCTTTGATGAGTCTCAGCCAGTTCTCCTGCCTATGTTGTTCTTAATTTTCATTTTATTTTGTTTTTGTGCTAGATTGGCCGATATAAGACTTAAGAAGAATTTTTCAGATCTCTATTCTATTGTTTCGAATTCTAATATCATTGTCGATTCTATCTATTTGAATCAAAATAAAATAGAAATAAAGAACAACATTTGCAGGGACATGAGCTGAAGTTCCGAAAAGATACCATCAATAAAATGCGTTGCATAGCCACATGACAACGACAGACATTACTTTAATTCCAAAATATCATCGGAACTTGCAAAGAAGATGAATTCTTCATGAAAACCTGGACTGGAATGAAAGAAAGGTGATGAAAGTAAATATAATTTTCCAAATATGTCATTAATCAAAATCTTGTTGGATAACGATCCCACTATCATAGGCAAGTGTATATATTTATTTATCTATTTATTTATATAACAAACACGTTTATGATTCTATTCTGTTTGGGCTTCTTCAGGCAAATGATTCAATTCATCTTGGACCCCTATCTACGACATTTTTGGGTGTCTATATCCCCTAGATTGTGGGATGTTCTTTTTACACACACACACACACACACACACACACACACACGCACACACACACACGCACACATGCACACACACATATACACACACATATAGATATATAGACACAAATCGGGAATGAAATATGATATTATATAGTATTTGATTTGGAATGAGTTTTTTTCCATGAAATGCTCGTTAGATTCAATATTTAGCATTAAATTGAGTTAGAGTATTGCTCAAGATATGATTGAGCAAAGGATATACTGAACAAACACGTTCATATCTCTCTTCTATTCGGGCTTCTTCAGGCAAATGATTTAGTAAATTTTAGATTCCCCTCAAGGACAATTTTTTGAAGGATCCTCAATTTATCTTATTTATTATTCTTGGGTTAATTTATACATACCTATGTATATATATATATATTGGAGATGCTGTGCTTGCTTGTAGGTATGAATAATTAATATATGAAATTAGCAAGATATAGTGTATGCATTTTTCAAACAGTGCCAGCATTTTAACACCATTTCATTTTAAAAGTTTAATACTTCTACTTTTTTGTTCCATCGCCCCGAAGTTTAAATAATGGAGCCTCATCTTACCTTGCTTGAATGACAAATTCGAGATCTTCAGTTTTACCATTGAAAAAAAAACAAAACAGAATTTTTAAACGGAAAAAAATGAAGCAGCATTGAAATGCTGGCTCCGGTCAAAATTTCAAATAAAAACAATTTAACAATCCATGAATAGATATACTGAAAATTAACCAATATAGCTATCTTATTCCCCTTGTTATGACTTTTAAAATGACTATAATTTGATTCTTCGATCCATTGTGAATAACAACGTGATCTCCATGATTATCCAGGACGTATAGAAACTGATCAAACCCAGAATGATTAAACTAACAACCAAGTTCACATAAAGTATAACCTATATATATATATATATATATATATATATATATATATATATATATGTATATATATATATATATATATATATATATATATATATATATATATATATATATACAGCATATTGAAGATCTTTCCTAAAGATGTCCAGGATAGGAATCTAAAATAAACCGAATCATTTGCCTGAAGAAGCTCCAAAAGAACTGAAACATCAAAGTGTTCGTGCAGCAAATCCTTTACTCAATCATATTTTGAGCTCTAATTCAACCTTACTTAATGTTAAATGTAATGAGGGCTTTATAAAATTAATCTCATTTCATATTGGATACTATATTGTATCATATTCTCTTCCATAGGAATAGAGCATTCTGGTAGATGAGGGATTTCTGTGTAAATAGATATATTGCTGGAAAAAAAGGAAAATGGGAAGTCTGTGGCCACACTTAAGAGATGTGATACATCGAAACAGCTGTCTGTAGATGACACTATAATTAATGCTCCTCTATTCAGAGTTGAGCACTCTTTGAGTGAGATAACTCATCAACTGAAAGCTTATGTAATGCTCTTCCATAGGAATAGAGCACTCTGGTGTACAAAAGATTCCAGCGTAAATTGATATCGCTTAAATTCAGCCCTACATTTTCGGATAGTCTATAGCTGAAGAGTTTTAATACATCAAAATATCCGTCTGTTGACGACTCAATTATTAATTATATATACATATACACAGTATATGTGGTACAAATCAGGTTAGCAGTATAACATAATATAATAATATATCAATAATATAAAGCCAATTCTGATATGTAATGGATTTATTTCATAGAGAGCTCGATAGATACAAGTTTTCACTATTGAAGTTGAGTTGTTTTAGAGTAGAGCTTGATGAGGCCTGGAGAGGGCAGAAACATGAGCTAGTTTGAGTAGCAAATCCAAATTGTACTATAAATATATATATATATATATATATATATATATATATATATATATATATATATATATATATATATATATATACGCAAATCTCAAAGGCAGACATTCAAAAATGTAGCCAATAAACTTACTCCTTTTGCTCTCCTGTCTGATATAGACTTTTTTCTTTTGATATAAAAAGAAAGTCTCTCTTAAATATCACTTCCAGATTAGGGAAACGACAGGGAAGATTTACCCAAATAATGAAACAACACGAGGGATTTAATTTATAAGGGTACACCAAAAGAGTTAGGCAAGACTGTATTATTTGTCCAGATAACGAGAGGAAACTCAATTCAAACTTCGAAGACAATAATTCGCTTGAAAAATCACGGAATTTTAATGCCTAATAACTCAGATAGGATGGGAAATTCAGTGGCCCGGTTTTTTACAAAAACAGATTATTTTTTTCTCCACAAATCTTTTTAGAGTAACTTAGAAAAAAAAATCTAATCAAATAGGCGATAAATTGATGGGACGATTTGGGAAGCTATCAACTGAAATATATTAAAGAATTTGGGAAAAATGAATGCAAAATATGACTAGTAATGGTCCCTTTCTACTGACACAATCGTAAACCCTTTTTTTTTCATTAGGTTTCATAGATTTTCATAATTTGAATGAATGTATATTTTAATTTTAAATAAGTATGTTAAATGGTTATGTTTCTAGCAGATTCCCATCGAGACACTTTTTTAAATGAATAGATAAAAGAGCAATTAAAGTATTTTTCTTGTTTGCATTATAATTTAGATGTGTTCTTTTTCCTAAGTCATCTCGATTTTATTCATATTTAGATGTGTCAAAAATCACTATAAAATATTAACCCACTGTCAATCGACATCATTTATTCATTTCTAGGCAGTTTTCGTGATGGAAAATGTTTAAATCCTATTCAGCAACTGATTACTTCTTAGCGTCTATCCCCTTTCAAATGATATTACTCATTGTTTTACGATCGATATTTGTGATGGATATATGATATCATGTTGTCAGCTTTTCACACGATATATATATATATATATATATATATATATATATATATATATATATATATATATATATATATATATATATATATATCGTGTGTGTGTAGGTATGCACGTATATATATATACATACATATATACAAATGGGTATCTATGCATATATATATGTGTGTGTATATATACATGTGTATATATATGTGCACATATATGTATTTGTATTTATATATATATGTATGTGTATGTATGTATATATATATATATATATATGTACGTGTATGTATATAAATACGTATGCGTATATATATGTACGTATGTGTATGTATATATATATATATGTGTGTGTATGTATGTATGATGTGTCTATATATATATATGTTTGTTTAAATATATGCATACGTATATGTATATTTATATATATGTATTTATGTATATGCATGTGTGTGTGTGTATATATATATATACATATATATATATATATATATATATATATCACTTCTATATTTGAATTATATCATGTTGCGTTTCAGACGACATATTTTTATTAACTTTGAGGCAATGGCTGATTATATTAATGGGTTCTACCTGGGAAACCAAATTGAAAAAAAACAACTTCTATTGCAGGAACTAATGTTGCCGAATTCTGTTAAATATTCAATATTCTACATTTTCTAGAAGATAAGTCTATTTTTTTTTTTTTTTATTTGCTTGTTATATACTCCATATCACCTATAAATTCCCTCATATCAGTCCCCCTTAACCACAATCTAAATTTCAGACCCTCCTAATCTGCAGCTCACTGTTCAGGGGTAACCCTGATCTGCACATTGAATATCAGTGTTCAAATTATCTGCTGTTCCCTTCTCAGTGGCACGAGAAGTATTAGAAGTTTTCTTTCAACTATCTTCAACCGTGTTATTTTGTTTTCAGCCAAGATACTCTTTTGCATTCTTGTACTAAGTAAAGTTCTGAAATTACGTATTTTTATCATTCCACGTATGTCTCCATCTATCGTGTTCATTTGTGTTGCTTTACAAAGATAGCAGATGTTTATTTTCTTGTCAAAGGTCATATTTTACTATCCATAAAATATAAGATTCATTGCATACTCCGTCTGGTCCGTGACAAACCTTTTTCAGAGTTTCTTTCTCTTAAAACAAAAGATGCTGTCTGTTGAAAAACCTTTTTTATTTTGTTCAAACAGCCCAAGTATTTCTTCAGTGTGCGTTAATTTGTAGACGTGTTTGTTTTCTTAAGTATGCTAGATCTTATTTATTTTCCCGTCATCTTCATCTAGGCTTTTTTTTTACACATCCTCTTAGCTAATGAATTATTTCTTTGTCTGCATCAAGGTCTGTCCCTTCTCAGGTATATTATGATTCGTGTACTGAGTTTTTTCCATGTGAAATGGAAAGTTTTGATTGATTTATCACGACTGTTCTATCCGTTTAACAGAACAACTAATATCTACATCATCATCATCATCATCATCATCATCAACTTTTTAACCGCTGTCATAGACTTTCTCCATATTTGCCAGATTCGTTGGACATGGACTTCTTCAACATTGTGCAGAGACCTTCCCATGGGTGTCGTTGGGCAGATAGTTTTCAAATATGTCTTGTTTTTCACGTCATCTCATTATTTGTGGGCTCCATTTTTGCTCATGATCTCTAAAAATCCATGTTATGATTCGCCACGTCTAGCCGTTGTTTGACATTCTTGAAACATGATCAGCCTATTGAAAATAGACTGATCATGTTTGAGTTTTTTAAGGGATCGTATGTTATCTTTGACTCCTATTTTTTCTGTGATATACTGTGCTATTTCGTGATAGTTTCACGTGAAGCAGAGCATAGATCTCTCATATATATAGCATGGTTCTCAGTTTGAAGGTCAATCTCTTGGTTTGGTTTCATGTTCCAACTCCATAGGTGACTATCTGGATGACGCAGTGGTTGTATACCACTTTTCATTTTTTTTTCTTTTTTAAGAATAATTTGTTTTCTTGTTCTTGAAGGATTTACTTACCAATATATAGCGATCATTCGCTTGATTTTTGCCCATAGCTCTGTACTGGCAACTTATCAAAATGCATTATCTTGACAGTGGCCTCAGGCTGACGACTCATTTGTAGGAGCAAACAAGTTGAAGCTCACTGATATCCGTCCTTATGATCATATTTAATTTTCCATTATTATCATCCTTTTTAACCTACGGATCACTTAATATGCACTTCGACATTCCTTTTTTTACCATCCAAAATGTTATGTCTATCCAGCCATTCAATATTAACAAAAAAAAAAACAATCTCCCTTGGTAAAAAAAAGTGTCTTAAAAAATGCGCCATCATTCAGGTCGCCCTATTCACTTCTCAAAATTTTATTTTGAGATCACCATTCGCTGCTACTGTGCATCCTCTTTTATCTTGTACACAGTTTGAAACCTCTTTGGAGGGAACCAGGTCCAAGTAAGTCCCTTTTTCACTGTAGATGTATGTGGTATGCGTATGTAGCGTGATGTGCGTGTGAGACAGACCTAAGTGAGCAATAGTTTACCTAAAAACTGCACTCGTTGTGAATATGAGTGTCACACCGAACGTGGACACACTCAAAACTGTCTCATCGTTGACTGGATAACACCACAGGGAAATGTCTCTATAAAGGTAGGAGATCTCATGTCCCAAAAAGCTAGAACAGAAGATGGTAATTACATGTCCAATCGTTTTAAAAGTGAAAATATTATTAAACCATTTTCAAATTTAAAATAACAAAAACAACATGAAACAACTCTTTTTAGCTCATAGTTAATAATTGGAAACAATTATTTCCCCGATTTCTGATTAACTAATAGTTGGTTGCAGTCGCTTTTCCAAGGCTGTGAAGATATGCCAATTTATTAGGTAAGCCAATCGAATCTCTATAGCGCTATGAATGACCCTCCTGACCAATCAGCCACGTAAGCAACAGATTCTTCTCTCTTTGAGTCTGTATCTTCACGTCCCGTGCCTCTTTTTGTGTCTCACTCCTGCGCCTGCGTCCGATCGTCCCGTGAATATATTCAGTGTAAAAGAATTGATTAGTTGGTTCAAAAACAATCGTATTTTTTCACCATAAGCTTTGAGGCAGTATATTTAAGATTAAAATAAAACGTAATAATCGCAAAAAAAAAACAAAAAACAACAAACAAACCATTATCAGAATCAATACGTTTTGG
This sequence comes from Thysanoteuthis rhombus, assembly GCA_963457665.1. Taxonomy (NCBI): domain Eukaryota; kingdom Metazoa; phylum Mollusca; class Cephalopoda; order Oegopsida; family Thysanoteuthidae; genus Thysanoteuthis; species Thysanoteuthis major. The sequence continues at coordinate 44,500,029 of OY735224.1, read as the reverse complement.
CTAACTAGAAACAAAACCATGTACATAGGATTTCTGGGTTTTTGAACCAATGAATTCTTCTCAGGCGTTTTGAGTCACTGCTTCGTTGATGAAAACTTTTCCTCGAAGGACGTGCTTGAAATGCTTGCAAAAGTGGTAGTCAGTCAGAGAGGGTTCTGGTGAATGATTTGGTTGAGATGAAGATCCGTAGCTTGATTAGGTCAATTTAGTTTGTTTACACAAAATGGGGAGCTTTTTTTGCTTTTCCAACTCGGTGAAAATGTCAAACAACTATTGAATATCCAATGTTCTGTTCCCCTGCTTCCTCTTGGGTTTATTTATGAGGGTCACCTTCAGTAATGGCCCTCAACCACAGAAAGGCTCTTGTCTCAGTTTTTGACGGTTTCGAACCAATGTTCATTGACTGTGACCCGGCATATTATTTGGTTGATATTACGAGCAGTTTCCACGGTTCTCTCTTCCAATTTGAACCCCGACAACGAATAAGCTTTTTTCCATCTTTGATTCGATCGCCTCAAATAAACCAGAAAAAATAGTGAACGGTCAGCTCACATGGATAGAGTGTAATCCATACATTTGATGGATGTAAATTGAGTAATAGTTTATTTGAAAAAAAAGGAAGTGTTATAGTTAGAAATAACAAAAACTGCAATTGTTTTTGCACCAACCTAATAGAGAGTACGGACACATGATGAGAATGACAGCCAACAAACGAACTTTCATTGCTCACACTCTAATGAGCTCAGGAATCTGGGCAAGAGGACAAAAAATGACAATAAACAAGGAAACCACTTTAGTCTGCTTGAAAGTACTCCACTTGAGACTACCCACACACACACTCACTCACTTATCCAAGCGTCCTTTCCAATATTCAAAACAGTCTGTGAATTCCAGGAAGGAAGGATCGCAATCAATAGAGTCACCTCGTTCTCTTTAATTCTGCTCATGATCTGAAAAAGGAAAAGCTAGGGGTCACAGAAAGCCAATTCTTTTTTCAGGGATGGAGTACTGCCGAAAGCTGGTTCGATGAATCGAAGGCGTGGCTAGAATGTTCAAGGCTGGAGTCCTGTCCACTGCAGAGTACACGCTCCACCGCCGTCTCTGTTCCCCAACGGCACCCTACAATACACACAAAAGATAGAACGGAAATAAAAGGAATACAAACTTGGAATAATTCGAAATATTTTCTGAACTTTCATAGAATATTCATTTCCAGCCGAATTTTCAATTTGCAAATCCTGTCAGAAAATCGATATTTCATTAATTCATTTTGAAATCAAAGCATTTCTTAAAATTAGAAAATTGGAAACATTTGATCCAAGAATGTTAGAATAAAGTCTTAAATATGAGATCAGCCAATGAAATATCCAGTCATTTAATATTCATAAGGAGCATCTAGGAAAGCAAGCGCCTTAGTCTGCTTCAAAATGCTCTTCTTTGGACTCTACATGTATATACACACGCATATCTCAGCATCATTTCTACTTCTCAAAACAGTCGGTAAATTCCAATTTCTAGATGGCCATCAGCTGATTCGCCCGTCCTCTTAAATCTTTAAATCTTGTTCATTCGATGGTGCTTCACTATCGGCTGGGTTACCTCATGGGAGAGTGTGTGTTTCTGCCTGCTCAGTGGAGGCTCCTCAGATTGGTTGATTAGATGTTGCAAGGACACGCATCTGTACGTAATAAAAATAGTTAGCTGTGACATATTTATGCTCATCAACTAATGTATACGCTTTGTTGCACAGAAAATGGTGCTATGTACATCGTCAATTTCGGCCTTCGAATCAGACTGAGGCAAACAAATGGATATAGATTTTATATATCCTACGTTGCATGAAAGGAGTACTGTAGTCCATGTGCGTACCAGAAATAATTATCAGAAATTGTTCAGAAAAAAATCAATATAAAAAATTATCCAATACAATAAATCAGAATAATATTTGGTTTTTTTTTCGATTCCTAAATGGTCATTGATGCCCCAGAAAACGTCGAAAAGAAAGAATATTTATTAATGGTGTCTAGTGATGTACTCATGCAATCGTTTAAAGCCGCAACCCTAAAAATATGGCCAGAAGTACTCAGACACACACATGGACAACAAGCAAAGAGAGATGGATCTGTAGTTCTTTTGGATGGTTATTTGTGGGACCGCAGTGATTCAGTACAACCGAATAAATCTTCTTTTTCTATCACTGATGTGATTATGATAACTCCAATCCTAAAATACGGTAACCTGATTTCTTCCGTCTCGATAGACGATGGGACGACACTGACTTTGTCCAGGCTCAGGATCCGAACTAAACATTGGGAGATCCTGAGATGCACGCACTACAGAACCCTCCGGAAGACATAAATCCATGCATTTTCCAAAGGTATTAGATCAAAGTGAATACAAACAGCTACAAATAAAGTCGCTTATTCAATGTGCCATTTAACGCTAGGTCACTTGCAACCGTTACGGTGACATACCCTTGTATAGTTCTACGGCAGTGTTTGATATATTCCTTTTATAAGTATAATATCATGTCTAAGATCAGCAAATAGTATTTTCCCTCTCGTTTTGATTGGAAATCAAACGACACTGAAGTGATTTTCTCAGAGAGGAGATCCTGGAATACCTGATCAATGGAATCACCCCTATCGCTATTCATAGCGTGGATACCAATAGATCAGATGCAAAACTGTGCAGATGGCGAAGCGAAAATATTGGCTCTTCGACACCCATGATACAGAGGTCTGGCGAACTTTGGGAAAAGTATATTTTCAATGACGGACGCTCCAATGCAGCCAATGATGATGATGATGATAGGAGGAATGGCATGGTAGATGTTAGCACAATCACGGTCACCATGGAATGAGCTGGTGAAGACCTTTGTCCAGCAGCAGACTTCCGATTCCTGCTGCTGCTGCTACTGATGGTGATGATTAAATCTGCTACAGGAACTTATTGAAAAATAAACCTATAGCTAATCTACGCCAAATAAGTTGCACTGAGCGGAATAATACTGTGTATAGTCATATATTCTTTGTTTCGCCATGGCAATCACTAATTGAATAAATCAATTTGCTATAATAATTCCTGTTCTAAAATCCACCAATGTTCGTGTCAGCCTGCTCTGTGATAAGCATGCTACTTGGGTGAATTATACGTAACTAGCATACTATTGATATTTCTAATGGATGCTCTCGCCAGAGGCTTTCACTAAATCCAACGTAAAAGATGTCGGGGATTTTCTATGTAAATGTATCTTCATATCTTTCTCAATTAATCTCTTTTTTGGAATAGTAGATAAATGTCTTTTCAGAACATTCAACAGTCTGCAGGTATATTTCAAATATAAAACCGCTCCATGATGTAAAGAATTTTGGTTCCCTGCTATAGTGAATTAACGCTAAATGGATTGGAATATTATTAGTCTGTAGCCGCAAACGTCCCCTTTTTCTATGGATTGTTATATGTAATATGATTTCTACAAGCGTATTATCAATATTTAATGGATGTCCTACATGGAGCCTTCGCAAAATTCACTGTGAAAGATGTCTCAGGATAGAAGCAACACCAGATAAATATAAAATCAATATTTTTCAAATCTATGTCAATACAGAAACTTTAATGAAACCCAAGCTATTGGGAGGTTTGCCGGTGAGACATGGCAGATATTGGCACAATCACAGTCGACATGGACGAAATAAGAAAGGCCTTTGTCCAGCAATGGACATCTGATGACTGGTGATAATGATGAGGATGATGAAATTTATTCCCTAAAAATATGTAGAAAAAATTGGTGCAAAACAGCCCTAAGCGGGTTCGTGCTAAGCGAGCTCGTGTTGAGCGGGTTCGTGCTAAGCGGATTCGTGCTAAGTTGGATATGACTGTATAACCACGCATATTTTGTTTTTCAGTGTCTGATGGAATAAATCGATTTGTTATAATAATACCATGTCTAAAATCCGCTAATCTCCGTGTCAGGCTGATTAGCATGCAGCTCGAATTGTTATATGTAATATGATTCGTTAATATTCCCCAGACAGAACAATTACCTTCATAAATGATTGATTTTCAATAAGTGTTAATTTCCTATGGAGGCACAAATGGCGACCAGGAGCCAGACCCCCATACCAGCCAGATTACTTTTTTTTTTGTTCCTAGTAAGGAATTATGACAAAATACACATTTATGACACATCAACACGTATAGAATAGTCATATTGTAACTGAACTCAAATTCTTGATTCTGAATGTTTTTGATCAAAAAATTTGGATTTTTCTTTTCTCTTCCTCTCCAAAATACATGTATTGTTTTTTTCTTGATTCATATCAAATACAAATTCAAGCCCAAAATGGCGACCAAGAACAAGACTGCATATCAGTCAGATTTATCTTGTTGATCTTATATCATAAAATACACATTTAGTGCACATTCGGCATGCATAAGATATTAATATTGTAACTGAACCGGAATTCTCAATTTTGCAAAAGTATTATATTCCCTTTGAAACCATTGTGGTGAGTAGAAGTCAACCCCCGTATCAGCAAAATCATGCTTTGATCCTGAAGAATAATTATTTTAAAATGCACATTTAGGACACATTGACCCGTATAGAATAGTCATATTCGAACTCTTTGGCTCTCAAACTTAATTGAGTCTCAGTTTTCTGCTTTAAATGAGAAAAAATCAAAAGAGATTCCAACGACCAAACAAAGAGTAGTGCCGAACAATAAATCGGTGAACCAAGTTCAAACTCAGGCTGTGATAAATTTCGTCGTCTTTGGACTAATGCCCTTGGTGGAAGCATCAATCAATCTATTCTATCTCCAGCTATGAGTAAAATAACATGAACTAGGAGGCCCAACCACTTGCCCAGCATCGTACGAGTACAGATAATGGGGCTCTGGTGACGCTTCAACGGGCTTGGCGTGCTGGAAGTAAACTATGATAAATTTATCATGTCAAATAGCCGAGAGACACCCTCAACGATGCAAGTAGGTAGATGACTGTTTTATCATTTGAACATTTATGACATATTGACGTTTATAGAATAGTTATGCTCTATCAAAAGCCACATTCATGATCTTGTGGAAGTGTTAATGGTCTTGTGAAAGTGTTAATTTCCTCTGATCAAAACAATTAAAAAAAGAATATGCGTCCAAATGATTCGTGAAATGATCCAAATACAACGATTTCAGAACTTTAGACAACCTCAAACAAAGGCAGAGCTCTGGCAAAAAATTAGTGCTATGAATAACAAAGACAAAGATACTCCAAATAGTTCATGGAATAGCTAAAATACCACCATCTTGAAATTTTAGACTATATTGAGGAATGAAGCAGAGCCTATCAACCACGATTAGTAATCGGAATAGCAAAAGGAATGTACATTTTTTTAAATAAATTGTTGATAATAATTGAACCAATAACTTCAAACGATCAAAGGAAGGCTAAAAACGCATTGGCAGAAGAATTACGATAAAGCAACAACAACAAAGAACCAACATAAATATCGACATCAGTCTTTCAACGACCGTCGTTGGACGTACACTCTCCCAAGGATTCGCCACACCTCTCTATCATGGGCGTCACTGAGCCAGTACTCTCTGAATTTGTCTAGCTTGTCTCTCCATCTTATATTCTTCCAGCCTCAGTTGCACATGTGATCTCAGGGGATCCATGTCGTGAGTAGCGATGTCCATCGGTTGTCCGACATTTTTGCAACACCCATCCATAATTCATTCATAAGAAATTCGAGCTAAGTCACGAACAAAAAACGTCTTAATCCTCTCCCAACGAGGCAAATGTGATGCTATATCGAGTTTAGTATCAGGACCCTTGCGTGTACTTGTCCGTTGGGATGGAAATCGCCTAGTTCCCTTGAAACTTACTTTTGGGTCGGTTCAGGCATTTTTGGTATGCTTATATCTACAATCTGTCTTGATATTTGTCTATTTATCTTTGTTTATAATCATCTATCTATCTATCTATCTATCTATCTATCTATCTATATATATATATATATATATATATATATATATATATATATATATATATATATATATATATTTTATGTGTGCGTGTATCTAACTATCCATCTATCCGTCAGTTACTTCAGTTGTTTCAAGTGTATCTCCCCAGATTCCGCCCAGCCATAACCGTTCCTTATAGATATACGAGCAGATGAAATGTTTTCGATTTTTTTACTATCGGGGTTCGATTTGCAATGAAAGATTTTGCCTAAATGGTCCTTTAGCTTGTGTTCAGCAGCATTCATACTTTTTGTTGTCAAAAATTCGTAAGTTTAAGTGATCAAGTTTATGTTAAAGAATCTCTCGCTTTTTTCCGTAAAGTGCACTATATCTGTATTATTGAAACGAATACAAGATTAGTTTCATTTGAATTTTGGGTATGAAAAGTTGTCTTTTTTAAGTTGCATTGTTAAACTGTTATAAGGGTGTGCTTGCAACAGCGACGATACGGAAGCATCCACTAAGACCCCAAACTGTTGCTGTCAAGGACATTGAGGCCGAGGAAGCAGAGAATTGGAGTGATGAAGTGGGGTCCTTGAGATGGGTCCTGCAGTGAGCCCCTCCCACCTGCTCTTATATCCTTCAATTGGGTTTGAGTAGATCTATTGATGTCATTTTTTGCTTTGGAAGCAATGTCGAGGGAAATCTCGAACTTCAGGAAGAAAATCCCATTAGTCCTTGAAAGATGGATCAAAAACCATTTCAGCCTTCAAATAGTCATTTATGGAGCTGGACCCAAAGATCGACTCTCAAACCGAGACCCATGCAACACTCACAGGATAAAATCAAGCTTAACATCACTTATTGAGATTATAAGACAACACTATATATTAGAGAGAAAAACAGGAGGTATAGAATATATCAGAAAACTTGAATGACAATTGGCTGGTCATGTTACAAGTATGTCGGACAACCGCTGGACATCACAGCTCACAATGTAGATCCCCAAACTATGGCTGACAGAAAATATGATGGTTTGACAACTACGACAAATTCAAAGAATACTGATACTACGACGCTCATGATAGAGAAACACAAAAAGGCTGATGATAATGATTCTGGTCTGCTAGGACCACAATGAGATAATCAAAAGATTTTATATGTTTGATGTAATGTACCTAATGACTGTGAAAAAAATGATTGTTTTCAATTTAAAAAGTTGCATCTGGATCTCTTCCTGAATTACGATGCTAAATTCTTTGGTTTCGTTATAGACCCGTCCCTGTTCATTATATATCGGTTGATTATGATCTCAAGGCGTAAAACCTAACTTGGACTCGATCGGAAAAGTTCGAAGAACCATGATGTAAGGGGAACAAAAAATAAATTCCATCTGTATTTATCAACTTCCTAACAACTAAGCTTGGCATTCGCTTTCATAAACATCATTAATCGTGTGAGAATAAAGGTCTGGATATAGCATTTTCAGTAACAATACTGAAGGTCGACTGACGTAACGGCCTTCACATAGAAGGCCATGGGTTAAGTTTTAGAGCTACCAGAAACTAATAAGGCAATAAATAAAGAAAATAATAATAAATTGTCGTAATGACTATTCACCGAAATTCAACTCTGACATTATTTGGTTTGATTTTTACGATCCATCTGACGACCTTCAACCGATGAGTTTAAGCAAAAGTAGAAGAGTAGTCCACTCGTTGAGCGTAATGGTTAGTACGCATGCCTCATATGCAGAAGGTCTTTATTTGGAAAACTCTTCATTGTGACATTTTTTCAGTGAATTCAGAAGCTAATTGAGTATACTCTAAGCTGCATGATAAGGATGGAGGTATCCCTTTGTTGGGCTTGCATCCTATCAAGGGGTTGTCAAAAAAAAACTATTTGTAGGAATCCAGTCCCGTTGTCGATTATAATTGAGTTGTGAACAGATCATTAAGCTGACGCACACTAAAAAAAAAACTTGGACTCCTCATTGGCCTCAATACTCCATTGGGAGCATCTCATAAGACATGGGACGCTCACCTTACCTTAAAAACCGACTCCCCCCCCCCCATAACGAGTCCGGTTAGCCAATCGATAGAAGCTGTCACGCAATCAAAGTTTTCTGGTCGTGTTAGGGATGATAAATTAAAAAATTGGAAATGAGGTGAGAAATGAATTCTATCATCGTTGGGCGATGATTACTGAAGGGTGTTGATTTCGAAAAAGAAATACGTAAAAAGGTGAAAAAATCGTAGGAGGGTAGAAATAATGTTTTTTTTTCATTTCTGGATACAATAAAGAGGAACGCTCAAGTTTTCAGTCTTTTGGCTCCATTGGTGCGACTTGTACACATATATGCATACATAGCCAGCCATACATCTGGAACAACTTAAATATTGATAAAAAAAGATATGCTGCTGTTGATAAGTCTCTTTGATGGTTTCGAAAATAGACACCTGAAAGTTAGACCATAGATGCGCTAATTATTTCCTGTTTAAAGATCCAGCAGAGGCAGTGTTGAAAAATGTATTATCAAGTTTATATCTGAAATTGAAGCAAAACTTTATACAACAATAATTTTCTTGACAATTACCGAGAGCGATTTCTGGCATCTACACCACCCTAAACATTTGAATTCAGGGGAAAATATCTAGATTAGCAACATTGAGCAAGGTGCATAACCTGACAACATCTGAATAAGCAACAGGGTCTATGAGGCGTGAAGATCATTTCGCTATTTAAGTAAGTGACGGGGATCGCCACTAACGATGTAAGCCTATCTAAAAACTTATTTACAAATACCTCTCCCTCCCTCTTCCTATATATTTATATATGAATGGGAATGACCATTGGATGGTGAAGAAAAATGGATATATGAATCGACAGAATGATTATAGATTACGTCATATCATACTGAAACTCTTATTTTAAATGATATCTCGTCATTACATGGTCAATACATCGCTTAGCTTGGACAATGTTAAAATAATGAACTATTGAAGAAAATGGGGCTGCTACAGGAAATTGAATCTGTGGCTTCAGCGTAGTGTTGCTCATGTTATTGAGCTAAACACTCGCCGGTAATGACCGGAGATCATTTCAAGTAAGAGTTGTTTCCATATGATGTAATACAATTCATGAATTATCTTATGATCTGTGATTTTCTCTTGTTTACATCATCAGTTGGTTATAAGGTAATCATTTCGGGGATTTAAAAAAGAAATAGTTGTATTAACATGGCTTCCCAGCAGTTATGATCAAACAGAACCTTCTACTCGCGTATGATTCTAATATCCTATTATTTTATGGAGTGTCATAATGCATTCTGTTGTTGTATATTACTATCATAATTTATTGTATGTGGATAGCATTTCAAACTACACATCATTTAATTTACTGGAGCAAAGGGCTTACTTACAGAGGTCACGCTAAAAAATCGTCAAAAATTCATCATCATCATCATCATCATCATCATCATCATCATCAATCTATTAACGTCCGTCGTTGGGCATAGACCTTCCCCAGGATGTGCCATACTTCTATATCATGGGTGTTGCGGAGCCAGTACTTCCTGAACTTCTCTAGCTCGACTCTCCATCTAATATTCTGCCAGCCTCGGTTGTGCATGCTATCTCGGGGGATCCATGTCGTGAGTCGTGATGTCCATCAATTGGCTGCCATTCTTGTAACATGGCCAGCCCACCGCCATTTGAGATTTTTAATGGATTCTATGATGTCCCTGACTCTTGTCTTTTCTCGGATGTACTGTGCTGTCTTGTGGTCTCTCCATTTGAGGCCCAGCATTATTCTTTCATGTGCACGTTGCATGGTTTTCAATTTTCAGGTCTGTCTCTTGGTTAGGTTCCATGTGTCGGCTCCATAACAGACGTGACCCGTTGTTTGTGTCACTTTCATAGAGTGTTCACCGTCGTGAACATCAAATCTGTTGCAGCAATTTTAATCTCTGACTGAATGCATACCAATGTATTATATGATCTTCAAGAATTCTACACTACATTATTGATATTTAATGTTCTATTTTTTTCGTATTTTTATAACATCTTTTGTTTTTCTACTGTTTTTCTTAAAAGATTTGTCCACACATCACGATTAGATGTTTTTGTCCACACATCACGATTAGATGTTTTTTTCAAGTCAGCTGTTCTCATTTACATTAAACAACAGAAATAGAAATAGGAAGTGAAAGATGTGATGTCATTTAAGGAGTGACATGAATAATATTATGATGTAATAATAGGATATACGTGTTCAGCATTTTTGTATTGAGAAAAACGTACGATTTATTTTAAGATTGATACTTTTGGGATAATTCAATATTGGTATATTTGACAAATATGAGAGTTCCCACCCTTTTTTATCCTTCTATTTTCTTTTTTCTTCCTTTTTTTCCTCTCTCTTTTGACTTCAATTTTTCAAGTGTAGTTTTCTAACATTCCATCCCCCTTTTTATTTCCTTTCTTCCTTTTTTAAAAATCGTTTTTCTCATTCAACCTTACTTCCTTTCATTTATTTATCACAGTCTCCCTCACTTTGTTCATTCTTTCTGATTGTTTTTCTTTTTTGTCTCCTATCCATTCTTGCTTTCATTCTTTTTCTGTTCCTCTCATCCTTTCTTTCTTTCTTTCAATCTTTTGTTCTTTCTTTCTTCATTTATTTTTATTTGTTTTTATTCTGATTATCTCTTTCATTGTATCTTTATTTCTTTTCTTTTTCCTTCCTCTCCCTTTCTTCTTACCTCACTCTCTATCAATCTTTTTTATCCCAATGTATGTCTTCCTATCTTCCTTTTTATGTTATCTTTCTTTTCCTTCTTTTCTTCCTTCCTTCCATTCTTACTTCCTTTCTTCCTTCCTTCCTTCCTTCTTTCCTACTTCCCTTCCTTTCTTTGTTCTTTCTGTTGGGCCAATTCCAAAAAAGTCCCCTGCCTGGGTGGCCTGGTTTCTGTCTACAGAACAAATGGCCCTAATTAGCCATTATATCAATTAGGAAAGTCAATTGACCGTTTATTATCCACAGTCCGTGGCCAACACATTGTTATGGGGATTGTGTTTGAGTAATGTCCCCCGGATCAATTTCCTCCATTTTTCTTTTGTTTCAGAGTGAAGGGCAACAACCTTCTCTTCTTTTTTGTCGTGATTACCACATTTTTTCCTTTTTTTCCGTTGTTTCAGTCGCAATAGCTGACCTGTCCGAAGTTATTTGTAACTGACCAACTTTGACCTTAGTCTCTGTTTATCATTCTCTTTTGTTTACTGCTGTCAACAAAGTTGGAAGAGGCACATGTATTCAATGACGTAAATATTTTTCTTGGTCAGGTGGGGGGCACAGGCCCCAACATATGCTTAGGGATAATGTGAAGCGTGGAGCATGTCAGTATTTTCAAGTATAGTTATTTATAGCTAAAACCGTCTTCAAGATCAGTAAAGTCAACAATGTTGCATATATTCTAAATAAGCAAAACTGTATGTTTGTTTATCTTTCACGTAATGAAATTATCCAAAAATTGGTGCAGGTAAACCAACATTGCCATGACTACTCGATGGACCTTGGGGAAGATCCCAAGTTTTTACTTAAATATTCTTAAAGAATCATCTAAATTCCGTAATATAATATCTATGTCAAAGTGAAAGTATTTTCACCCAAGCACATAACTTTCATGTTTATATATAATGCTTTTAAGGGAATCAAAAGTGAGGGAGACTTTTCCTCTCTATAAAAGATCGAAAATGACCGGGGAATGTTTCCCCTTTTAAGGTGTCGAAATAGAAGACAGACTTTCACCTATCTTATCGAGCTAACAATGATCGGAGACCTCTTCTTTTATGAAATCAAATATAAATGAGACTTTTTCCCTAAATAAAAATCGAATTAAAACTTTCTGAGTGAAAAGCAGTTACAAGCGTTTAGAAATGGGTTTGTTATTCAGGTTGTTTTATATATTTTAAATATTTATACATAAATACATAAACTCATTTAAAGTCCACTTATAAGAGAAACGAAATCACGCACTATGACTCAACGACAAATTATCAATAAAAAATGGTCATTGACGTGTCCTAAACATATCTTATTGTAAATTTCTATCAGATATATTAGAAGCAATTTTTTTTTTTGCTAACCTTAGGATAAATTTACCAACAGGAAAAGAAACGGAACTGCGACCAGCAACTGTTTATGTCCACTCGTGTCTGTCCTCATTTTGTCTATTTGTCCCTTCACCCACCTGTCCGTCTGTTTGTCCCCACAATATCCCTAGAGGTTGACTATGAATTCCTCTGACATTTCGTGGAAAGGGTAGTCAATGACTTCAGAAGGTCGGATTAAATTTCGGGGTAGATCCAGCAATGTTTGATTGAGTAGATGTCCTGTCCGAAGTTATTTGTAAGTAATCAACTCTGAACTCACTCTCTGTTTATCATTCGCCGTTGTTTTCCTCAACTCTCATAGCTGGAAACTGGATATGTATTTACTCATGTTTATCCGTCTTTATATCCATCAATCAATCAGTGTCTCAACACAATATTCCCATAAGCTCTCAATAAACTTCCATGACATTTTGTAGGAGTAAACATCATGAGTTTCGAAAGAATTAATCGTATTCCGGGGCAGGTCCAGGAATTCGTCTTCGGTTAAGAACTCTTCTTCATCATTTTGCAACACACAGCCAACATTAATTAGGAACAAAAGAACATTTTATGAGAGGCAGATCAAAAATTTCGTCAGACAACAAAGTTGGAGGGGTATTTGTTTCCAGTCTTTTTCTTCTGACCTCAGCCAGTCTACATGATATCCCCGAAAGTACTATGTGCATTCCAATGAAATATTGTTTTTCTTTTGAGAGATATTTGTCTACCTTTTATATGCTCATGACTGTCAATACGATGTATCCAAAAGTACTCAATTAATTTTTATGAAATATATCGAAAGCATGAAAAAAAGCAACAGAAAAAGTAGTCCAATTTCCTTTTAGTCGTAGTAATAATAGGACCACACTACCAGAACGTATATGCATCCAAATCATATCTCTAAAAATGGATTTTAATGAATATTTATGAAAGGGTTGACAATAAGTTACAGGGTGAATTGATTGAATCTCGGGAAGGATCGATATCCAATTACATCCCCTGACAATAGCCATTCGTAGATAAAAGCGCTCACCGAGTGCTTCTTAGTTTTACATATTAAATTTCCTTCCTTGCAATATACATAATTTCATTCTTCAAACTCTTCCAACATTAATGTTTCCATTCATATTAGCCTTCCCAATATCTCTAGAGGTTTTCAATAAACTCCAATGACATTTTCTGGAGGAATATGCATTGAACTTGAAAAAATTGATGAAATTTCATTCTGTATTTTATATATGAACTGATTTTCATTCTGCTCATAGTGATAATGGTGATGCTAAAGTTACGCACTCTCTGAGTGATGTCTAGTAAATATATCTAAAGTCCATATTGACTGTATACACATGGACAATGTATAAATATATATAATACAATGAAAATGAGGGATGCAATATATATATATATATATATATATATATATATATATAGATATATATATATATATATATATACATAAATATATATATATATATATATATATATATTACATTGAAATGCTCATTTGAACTATTGACTGTATACACATGGACAATATATACATATACATATAATACAATACGAATGAGGGATGCAATATATATATATATATATATATATATATATATATATATATATATATATATATATATCACTTTGAAATGCTCATTTGAAATGATCTCCCGTTATTACACTGTATCATTACATTATATCATTCAAATATGAGGGAGAATAAACATTAAGGAACAATTTTTGTGTCAAATATTTCAGGGTTGCATTTTCCATTGTCACATCTCTTGCCTTGTTTTTCTCTTTACTCCATTTATGTTCACTTTGATTATCTGAAGAAAGCTGGAATCTACTCGCAGAATCCATTTGGCAGAAGGAATATCCACCATTTGTCTTTTTTTTCCAAACGACATTGCCCATTAAATTGTTGGATCAGGCAGATATTTGATATTGGATACCCTCGGTGAAAAGCCTAACTTTTTCATACATCAAACTGTAAAATGTGCACCCACGATGGCCTAGACTCCTGCCGTTTCTGCTATGATACTGATTTCAAGTAAGCAGACACTAATAGAGTCTAAATCGGCTAGGTACGTTAAAATATCCGAATGTATAGTGCTAATTAAAAAATCTGAAATTCTCTCACGTTGATTACGCCTTCAGCCGTTTCTATTTCAGCTTCACGTTTCATATTGCTACTAAGGTTCCTGTTTGAGATTATGTCTGACTTACTGATCGCACCACCTTCCATACTGTCACCAGGAACTTCTGAATCATTGGAAACTATTTAACGGAACAGTCACCGAATGCTCTTTCCAATTTTCAAGCAAATCTGACTGAGTTGCTTACCAAGTATTTTTCCTCGCGGACAGATACCCACCATGAAGCTAGGAAGAAAGCTTTAAACAATTACTCAATATTGAATTACTTGAAATTTGGTTTTTAAGATTTCCCCCCAAATAGATTTGTGCTTTTGAATTCAATTCATCATGCGATCATTTGCTAAATTGGTCCTTTAGTTTGTACCATGCAGTGGTTTTACTGGATTTTTTTTCAATTTTCATTTTGGTTGTTTTTAGTGATCATAAAACAACAAAGAGCTAAAGAAATGACTTGTTCATTAATCACCCTTTTTTTTAATTATTTCTAATTCATCAAACAAAACAAAAAATGGCATACAGCAAAAAGACGTTTTGTCATGTGACGGTTTCTTTCCTGTCCTGTTATTTTTATGACCGTGAAAATGGATTCACCCATATAAAAGTGACAATTTTGATATATATATATATATGTATTAATGATATCATCTACAGACACTATTTTATTGTATTACAACTCTTCTTTGTGGCTCTAGACAATCTTATATACCTTTCAATACCTTTATGTGAAACTGAAACCTTCGCTTCAGACCACAAGGCAGATGCTCTGTCCTTGCCCTAAGCAGAAGTGGTCGGTAAGTGGGACCGAATTAAGCAATATATACACTTACCCTGCTACCAAAGTACTCTATTCCACGGTAGGAAAAGCATTGCTGTGATAGCTTATAGAAGACGAATGCCCTACCTAAGAGTGCTCAACCCTGAAAAGGAATCACATATATATATATATATATATATATATATATATATATATATATATATATATATATGTTAAGATTATTAGTGAATAAATGCATATATTTCTGCATATATATATATATATATATATATACATATATATATATATATGATTATGAATTGCATTATACTATGTCCGAACTTATTTGAAATGATCTCCTGTCTTTACACTATTGATGTATCACTCACCCCAAACAGCGTACATAGAATAGAAAATTAAAGAATTTTGGACTGCTACACGAACATAACTTGCTACTGATAAGGTAGCCGCTTCAACGTACTGATGCTCTCACCGTTGAGCTGAACAGGTGTCGTAGTCAATACATGTACATAGTTTATGGATATATATCGTCTATATAAAAATAGTCAATTGATATATATATAATATCACTCTATCTTTTTCTCTCATTCTTTGTCTCAGTGTATTGTAAACTTTTGACGAGTAGCTGTAACTTCACCCCTTCAAAGAGTTACCATGTACATTTAAATACATTATTGAACTTTTTTCCTATATTTTTCTTACAATATATATATATATATATATATATATATATATGTGTGTGTGTGTGTGTGTGTATGTGTATGTTTGTGTGGTGTGAGATTGATGTACAAATGACCTGAAATCAACTCTTTCTACTGGACAATGAAATGTAATGACCAGATACAGAATCACATCAGCTGTCTGAAGACGTGTACAAAACTGGTTAAGACTTGTTAAAAATTATTTTTGGTTTCCATTTTTCAATTTTATATATATATATATATACATATGTATATGTGTGTCCATGTGTATGTGTTTGTGCGTATGTTGGTATATTTGCGTGTCTGTGTCCATATGTTTGTGAGTGTTGGTGAGAGGGTAGATGTTCATTTTCGAGCTTATTCCCCAATGAAATGTCTAATTATGATCGATTTGATTTGGCCACAGGAGAAGCATTCACATATCGAAGTAAAAGTCTTGGTAGACGAAGATAGACTTTTTTGGCAAATTTTCTTAAAAGCAAAACTTTTCCCATCATCCTCAAATCGAAACCAGTAACTCATGCCGTGAACTCAGAATGCAAACGTCGCTCACAGATTTTACAATGAAAGGATACAAGGAGCAGACATTTGCCAGAAACTCAGCTGGCAGATTCAGTTGAGTTAATCTCAAAGAACAGCAAATTTCATCAGTTTTAAGAATAAGGGCCAAGGGCAACCTCCTCATGGTCACTCGTGAAGCCTAAGCATGGAACTAATCCCCCAAAATTGAAATTACAAAACTCAGGGCCATGCAATGTGTACAGGAGAATATCATGCGTAATCTCACACTGAGGGGATACAGTATATTAGATAAGACACAAGGGTCCAAAACATTAAGAAACAATTACGAAACTCAAATGGCAATGGGCATGCCATGTTGCTAGAATTGCAGACAACCGTTGGACATCACAGCAAAGAGATTACGTGCAAAACTGTGGCAGCCAGAGTTGGCGTTGAAAACCAGACAGTTCAGGAAATATTTGCTTATGACGCCAATGATAGAGAAGTCAGGCAAATTTGAGGGATAGTTATGCCCCAAAAGAGTGCTAAAAGACTGTTGCTACTGCTGCTGATGATGATGACTGTCTTTTTAGAAGCTCTAAGTCCAAGTGAGTAACAACAAGGGATATACATTGGTGAAACCGGTTCATTTCGTACTAATGCTCTTTAGAAAAGTATTTCTCTGTGTCTTATCTGCTCTTACCTCAAACAGGCTTTGGGTCAGCGTGGTAGGGTGAAGTCCATCACCTCCGTCTCTTACACTTATTCACTGATGGTCCATGTCCTACACCAGACCTTAAATATATAATTGAACATGTTCTTTACGCAGCATCACGGAGGGACAATTTATCATTTATTATCAATCTTCAATACACGTTGAGTTATTTTTTTAAAAAATCTTTATCTATTAGTTGATTTTTTCACAATAGATTATTCTTCGACTGCAAGATGAAATTAAAAGGGTGTCATAAAATTGAAAAAAAAAATAGTCATTTCCAATTCTTAATCTAATAAAAATCCATTGGGCAGACGCGTTTAATTGAATAACTTGAGTTTTTAAACGAATTGCCGACGTTAATTTTGTATTAACTTTTGTAAAACAAAAATTAACTCTGTCATTTTGTAGAGACTTTTATTGAGTAACTTTTCCAATTATACTGAATCATTCCTTGAAAAACGCAAGTCAATGTTCACTTCAACTTGACACAAAGCACGTGGAAGTACATTACACCAAACGTTCCATATATTCATAATTTCACCGTTTTTTTTTCTTCGAGAAGCGAGCCAGGATGATGCAATTTGTCAATGCATGATGAGAGTTTCATTGTAGGAAATGAAAGTTCGAAAGTTTCATGCAAAGGATTTATATTCAAAATTAAATTGGTCATTGTGCATATATCTCAGTGTTTGTTAGTCTGCTCATTTCGTAATCGTATTGCTTATTCGGATTCACCTAGGAACTATATCTAGAATAATAGTAATTACAGTCAAGGAAGTCGTGTGTATGTATTGAGATGGACAAGTAAGTAAATGTATAATAGCACGATGTCTTATTATCATCATAAAAAACATAAAATGGAAGAAAAAACATTAATTGAAGGATAAAATCCAAGTTTTCAACAAAGTTTAGTTTCATGAGGTTGAAGCCTCTATGAAGATATTTTGTGCTGCAGCATTGATATTTCTTCGCCTTTCTTAATATTAAAATATCATTGTTGACAGTTTTTGACTTTCTTTACAACTATATCAACACATTTTACTGTTACACATTCTTTTCACGGGTGAAAAATGTATTCAATTGGTTTATATTAACTTTGACTACTTTTTTTACCTTCGTTTTAATTTTTTTTGCTGCTTTTATCCAATTTGTATAAAATTGCCAGCATTAATCAAAATTCTTCTTCTTCTTCTTTTTCTTCTTCTTCTTCTTCTTTTCATGTTCTTCTTGTTTTTCATCTCCTTCCTCTTCTTTTTCATCTTCTTCTTCTTCTTTTTCATTTTCTTCTTCATCTTCTTTATCTTCTTCATCTTCTTTGTCTTCTTCTTCGTCTTGTTCTTTTTCCTCTTGTTCATCTTTTTCATCTTCTTTTTCTTAATCTTTTTCTTCTTTTTCATGTTCTTCTTCTTTTTCATGTTGTTCTCTTTCTATTTCTTATTCTTTTTCATCTTCTTCTTTTTCATCTTCTTCTTTTTCATTTTCTTCTTCATCTTCTTCATCTTCTTTGTCTTCTTGGTCTTCTTCTTTTTCTTTTTTTCATCTTCTTCATCTTCTTCTTCATCTTCTTCTTCATCTTCTTCTTATTCTTCCCCGTTTTTTTCTTCTTCTTCATATTATTGGTTTGTACAGTCTCATATTATTATCATTATTATCATTATTTATTATATTCATATAATTTTCATTATCATTATTATCATCATTTTATCATTAATAATATCATTTTACTTCTAGTAAAAATAATAATATAGAACAATGAGCACTAATGATAATGCTCAAAGGAACGCTTGATTCAGCTGACGGAATCGAACAACCGGACGGTAACAAGATCAGAGAATTGACAACACAAGATTGATACAAATACCTAGGAGTTCTCGAACGTGACGCAATATAACGGAAGGAAATGCAAGAGGAAATTAGGAGAGTACATTGAAAGTGGATAAGGAAAATATTAGAGACTAGACTGAACAACAGGAACCCTATAAAAGAAATTAAAATATGGGCCGTATCAGTAAAATACACAGGGCCAACTCAAGTCAATGCAGCAGTGAACAAGAAAGTTTATGATAATGCACAAGGCCTTACATCCAAGAGACGATATGGATAGACAATACGTGAAGAGGCGAATACAGATCCAAGATGTTACTGACAGAAGATCACGGACCAGGCTATGATAACTATACCTGGAGAGAAAATCAGAATTGCTCATCATGGCAGCCCGAATCAAATGCACAAATGGACAAATAAACTTTGACATACGAACTGACCAACCAATCCAAGTAAAGAGACTGGACCAGGTGATCGTGGATAAGAAAAGGGTTCCCTGCCAAATTATAGACGTGGCTGTGCCTGCAGATCACGGAGTAAAAAGCAAAGAGTGAACAGCTGAGAAAATATTATGACCTGGCAAAAGAATAAAGAAGACATTGAACATTAAATTCAGGGTAGTGCCAGTAATAGTAGATTCACTTCGAACCGTACCAAAAAAAAAAAAAACGAAAAACAAAACAAAATAACACTAAAAGCGAGATTGGAAAGAAATGGAGATAAAAAGAAAGATTGAAACTATACAGATCACAGCATTACAAGATTACAGGGGACTGCACGAGTATTGACAAGTTCTAGAAATATGATATCTACGACCCTCCACTGTTAGCAGTGGCCAAACAAGGAGAAGAGGAGGAAAAAACCGAACAGGAAAAAAACCCAAGTAACATCGCTAATGTTTCTGGAGGTAAGAACCACGGCCCCACTGTGATGGATGAGAGAGAAATGAGAGAAGGGCTGAAGATCTTAGGGGACTATCTGTCATTCAGTTGTCAGTGATAACCACGCAGCAACTTGTGTGAAACTGTAAACCAAAGCACTGCTGTGGACTGTGGAGAGGAGTGTGGTGTGAATGATAACAACAACAACAACAACAACAACAACAACAATAATAATGATAATACTAATACTACTGCTACTACGACTACTACTAATAATAATAATAATAAGGTATGAACATGATGTTGTCTCGAAAACTAATGGCGTTTTTATATTGATAGAAATAACACAATTAATGAAAAACACCTTCGATTGAAGCATGTCCCATGTGATTAAATACCTTCTTTTGAAAACGTTTAATAATGTCATCTGTGCCTGTTCTTGGGGTAAATAGATTATTCAAAACTTCAAGTGTCTCAATATTGAAGGATTGCTTCTTTTCTGCTCTTTGGTCTTTGAGACTCTCTCCTCAATACAATAAACTATTAAACCATCATAAAACCGGGTAAACAGGACCAGACTTTCGACCAAATTGCTTAAAGCTGTTTTTCTTCCAATTTTGGTCGAAATTGAAATCAAATAAGATTCCTTTTCTCTCTATTTAGTTTATAGCCTAGATACTCCGGCAATCGTGACCTTTCCTATTACAAATTGACCACTGTTTCAGCTGCACAGTGACAAGCGTTGATGACGTATATAAAGTCAAAGAAGCAGATGACAAAATACTGACTATAAAATATTAACCCGAAAGCTAACTGTGAAAATACAAACGCTAAAAGAAAACTCTCCCTACAACTGGAACGGTGGCCATTTTGAAATTGGATAGGTAACTAGAGATATAATTCAAAAAGTCATCATCATCATCATCATCATCATCATCATCAGTCTTCTATTTTCCGTTGTCAAACATAGGCCTTCCTCGTGGGTATAACAAGCCAATTGCCGTTTAATTTTTATCAATGGATTTTATGATGTCTCTGACTGCTGTTTTTCCTTGATATATTGTACATCTTGTGATCTATCCATGTGAGTTTCATGTGCACGTTGCATGGTTTTCAGTTTGAGGTTCAGTTTCCATGTTTCAGCTCCATAGGTGACTATGAAGAAATATTCTATAAACTGATATTAATACCTGATTTGTTTTGAAAACTACAACATGTATTTTTAGTGTTTGTTACGTTTGGACTAAAATTTGAATGGCTACCCAAAAGTCACCTTTTTTGTTTTACATCAGGTTTCTTCGATTTTCTTAATTTAATGAAAATTACGAATTGATTTATTTTTTCCAGAAAAAAAAAACAAACAGTTCAGTGTAGGGGAATTTGCCGAGAATGTATATCGTAGAGTTCCACACACTCACTCACTCAGTGATAAATGTCGCGCACAAATGTTGTGCGTAGTTTTTAACACCAAATGAACAGATGTGTTAAAATGTTTATATCTGTAGAGAGAAATGAATTAGTGTAAATATCGTACCCAGTTTAACAGAAAGCGTCAGTTTTAGGAACCAGTTAGATTTGGTTCAAAGTAAAAAGTACTGTATCAGAGACTGTAAACTTAAACAGTCACTAAAAAAAATCGACATAGATTTCTTTTAATATTTAAGCTGGTTTGGCTAGTTCGCTAGCTGGCAGGTTGACAATGTATGAATCATGCGTCCAGGCTGCACCAATGTAGCTAGAGGGCTGAACATTTAAATGTCCCCCTCATGATGCCCACCCCCCTCAAAAAAATAAATTCACTCCTAAAATAGGCTTTTAGTGGTAGTTAGGCTCGGCTTGTACATATATCCTAACCTGATTTTTTAAAATTCATTTTGTGATCACTGATCCTCTGAAATTATTCATCGACCATCCTTTTTTGCAATCTTTTTTTAATTGATCACCCTAACGAAGCATGCTGTAGAAAGACGTCGGTCACATGTTGGCCCGTAGTGGATGACTAATCAGACCTGATTTCGTTGGAAAATATAAATGTTAGGCAAAAAACGTCATCACTTTCTGAACAACTTAATTGATCCATAAATGTAAGAGATACAAGTATCTCCAGCACAATGGAAAAGCGCCGTTGGTTTTTGACGGTTACCCAAACATCATTTGATAGGGTAGCCCTCCAGAATTGGACCAAAACCATTTTGTCTATATCGGAGCCAAAAATTAGCTAATTGCGTAATTTGGACTATCTGTATGGAATAAAAGCTGCGGAAGTATTCTGTCCGGAGAATTATGATGGAGAAATTCCAAGATTACCGACTAATAATGGTAAATCATTTTCCAGAGATTCATGATATACAGAGTTTAGATAACACAGAACCAGTATTATATATAAATACAAGTGTATCAGTGCCATCGAAAATAGTGGCATCTCTCTGCATGTATGATAAAACGCTATGTTATTTTTTTTTTCATTTTCTTATTTCTTTGCATATACCATTCAAAAATGGCGGTGTTATTTACGTGAGGGTTTAAGTATTTTGATGCATTATTTAAAAGTCCAAACCCAACTCAAGCTGAATTAAAGGGTGTACGGACCTACGGTTTGAGACGGAATATTATAAAAGCAAAGTCACCACTGGTATTATACATGGTATGAAAGAGGTCTTGGTATAGAATTTATTCTACTAAAAATACCACTTTATTAAAAAAAATTGAATATCATTCCTTCCCAAAAAAAAAAAAAAAAAGGAAAAAACTATGGCCAAATTCGACTGATATGACCTGTTAAAAAATTATTTGGCAATTTACTTTTTGGATTGGTCATATTTAAGTTTTGAACCAGGTTGACTTTGTAGCAATTGAATTTCAAAAAATATTTAGGTGTCTGCTTACAGCATTGTATTTGGGGGCGGGTAATAAACGTCTCCATATATATTGTAATAGTGCCTTCATCTGGTGGTGATAAAAATTGCTACAGTTGGGAGAAAGATAGACCTTTTCAATAAATAGCTCTTCTTTTAATTCATGGACTGAATGGTTCTTTTTTCTTTCAGACGGACCTATTCAATAAGTGACTCTTCATTCAATTCACTGACTGAAAGCCTCTTTTTTTTCAGCAGCGTTTGACATATTGAAACATTAACATAATCTTTTGTCTTTTATTACAACAGACTATCATATTTTATAAAAAAAACATTTTATTTATTCATAGCTCTGTTAACCATTTTCACATGGACCAATCCATTATAAGTTATAGGTTATAACAGGACTTGGACACAAGACAGTTATGCAATTAAAGATAATTATATGCATGTATGACATTTATAAGGATAGATTTATTCATTTGTGTTATTGTTATTATTTCCCACGTCACTGCATGACGTGGTAAAACAGAATTTTATGTTCTGATGATGTTGTAGGATAAAATTTTATGGTGCATTAAAATTGACAATTAAAGCACAGTAATTATTCAGTAATGAAATTAACATCATTCGTAAATATTTTGAAGTAAAACATTATTTTATTTAAGAAATTAAGATATGTGTACAAAGAAATTCACCCTCAAACTGAGTGTCATGCAACATACACATAAGAGAATAATTCTCAAACTCACACAAGGAAATCATAAGACAAGCATAGTATATCAGAGAAAAGACAGGAGTCTGAGAATCATAGAGACAGTTGGAAAACCCAAATGGCAAAAATGTCAGACAATCACTGTACATTACAACTCAAAACGTGGCTCCAGAGGGATCAGGTGCGTGGCCATAGACGACAGAAAGTAAGATGGTGTGACAAGCTAGATAAATTAGAAAAGTACTGGCTCTATTATGCCCATGACAGAGATATCTGGCGAATCTTTGGAAGGTGTATGTCCAGCAACAGACTTTAACAAGCATGATGTTGAAATTCTTATGTGCATAGCTCTTTTCAGTATTCCTGCACATAGCCACCAACAGTATTAGACTTTCCCTAATTGTGTTCTGCTTTTTCACCTTATTCTATCTTTGGTTCAGTTCAATATTCAGGGAATACTGACCATAACATAAAAAAATGTAGTGCAAAAATATTTGGCAATTATTTAGCATAGGCAAGATAAAAATCAAGTTGCTGCCATTTCAAATGTATCGATTTCTGCTCTTGCAAAATATTGACATAATTTTGAATCCTCCCAATTTCAAATAATTGTTCATGTTTTTGTTGGATACAATTTCAAAATTTCTTAATTATTGGAGTCAGTTTTTGGAAATGTCTTAACTAATATATATATATAATTTGAACGTCTGAACGTTTGTCCGTCTGTAATGCTTTAGAAACCAACTAAGCAGCCCGATAAAATTTATTGTTAATGGTCAAAGGACATACATTAAAAGTAAGAAATTCTGAAAAAAAACAAAATTGTGCAGGATCTGTGTTCGTACTAGCCTCAATTATCTTGTTTCCATATATTTATCTATATGATACAGAAACTTTGATCCTTCTTATCTGCATATGGACTCTAAGTGGTCGAACTGTTTAATTGTATATCTCAGAATTTTTGAGATGAAGTACTATTATTATTTCTATTAATATTCGGACCATCCTCATCTTGGTTGTTTTTCATACAACGTTTCGGCTGTTGCACTCTACAGTCTACATCAGGTATCATGGACTCATAGCATCGTGGTTACAGCATCAGACAAAATTACTGCAAAGTAATCTGATGGTTCTAGGTTCAATCCTAGTGTGAGACATTAATACTACTAATGCTAAGAGGGGATGCTGTCAATATACCCCCGTCAGTTAAATAAAGGGTTCGGTTCGTTACTTTCCCTGACCTACCAGATGATACCTGATGAAGACCGTAGAGTGCAACGGCCAAAAAGTTGTATGAAAAACAACCAAGATGAGGATGGTCCGAATGTTTAATTGTAGCTAGATATATTGAATTGAAGTACACCTTGAACTGGCTAATTCAAAGAATTAAAAAAATGCATGGGTCATTTGCACTTGATAAATGCTCTTGGGTTAGCACGTATCCATATTTTCCTGTCCCGCCAATGGTTCCTGGGTCAGTGTGGGAGAATGAGACACATCAACTTCCATGCCTTACTTGAAGGAAGCCTATGTTCAAAAACGGACAGCAGAAGTACGCTATGGAAAGATAAATACCTCAAATGATGCAGCAAATGGTAAGTAATTTTCCATGTTTTTTTTGGCTAAGTTTTTTCTTTGATTTAGACTTTTTGGGAACTTTGATCTTTTAGCTAAATGTAAAGGTCTACTTACTTAAGCTGTGCATTTTGATATTTTTGGTTGTTGTGTCTTTGTCTCCAACATATTTGATTTACATGACATTTGTTCAACTAAAGTTGGTATGGAGACCGACATTTTCATTTCAGTTTGTCCATCATTATCTAGAATCATGAAAGTTCTCAGTAACATGAATCTTCAGAGATCATATGCTAAAATTTGGCCGGCAGAAACTAAGATAGCGTGACAAACTAGACAAGTTCAGAGAATGTTGGCTCCGCATCGCTCATGCTAGAGAGGTCTGGTTAATCTTAGGAAAATTCAAATGATGGTTGGTAAAAAAGTGCTACTGATGAATTTTCCTCGTATATATTATAAACAGAGTTTATATAGCGCAAAATAAGTACCTACAATAGGAACAGTGTTATTTTCCTGGTTTTGTGTCCGTAACAACTCTATTTTAAAAAAGAATTCACGGATTAAAAAATATATCCTACCTAACATTGAAACTCTTCCACAGAGTTTTTTTTTCTTGATTCTTTTAAACGAAACAATGAAGAATGTCCTCGCTTTTCGAAAGTTCGCTTTATGCAATTTGCATTTCCCCAGAAGATGTAAAGTGAAAATAACGCTCAGCTTCTGTCTTTCAGCTCACCATTATAGAGGAAGTGAACAACTCTCTTATTCACCTTAGTATCATGAACCTCCCACCAGCATCATATCCGATAACAGACTATCTCCACCATTTTTCTGCTCTGTGAATGCTCAAATCTCTTTCTTTATAAATTAAGGGTAATTTCTCCTTTGCTTTACGTCATTTCGGCTAATCAAAGTCATTTGTACGAACGCCTTACTTCCAGATAGAGGTGAAACCGGTATATCCGTGAATTTCACAGGAATTAAAATATTTAAATATATATTAGAAATTGGAAGATACCCATAAAAAATGATGTGTTATGCATGTATGGATCAGTAATGAAAGGGCAAAACCTACCTTATTGGGTAACTATTTTTAACAACTCAAGTATCCTAATTTCAAGTATTTCCTCAGTTTATCTTGAACTGTTTTGATTTGTGATGTCAGAGATGAAATTTTGAGGGTTTTTTTTGTATATCTATCATAGATATGTCATAATAGGAAGGTAAATCAACCAACAAAATAATCTCATTTGACCACGGAGAAACAAATAATTAAACAGAAAAATGTATTCAAACCTATTTTGTGTTTAGATTATTTAAATATCTTAATTTTATTTTTTTTTTCAGTATTATCTCATCTCAAAGTGAGATGATCAGACACAAAGTCTTAGTTTTTGTACGGTGTAATCTTTATCAAGTCAAAATATAAGTATGAATCACCTATGGGATCATCCCATTCAACTGCAAACAAACAAAAATATATAAGTAAATAGGACGATTTCGCTTAGACAAATATAAAATTGATTATAAATTGCAGTTTATCATATTGTAACTCTCTTTTGGAATTATGTCCCATTATAACACGGTGAAT
>OY735224.1:44428628-44471128 GCA_963457665.1 Thysanoteuthis rhombus | reverse complement strand
TTTAGAAGAAAATACAAAAAAAATAAATTACACGCAACAAGATACAAAAAATTATAAAATATAAAAGTTATTAGACAACACGCTGAAATAAAACTGATCCGATTATATAGTGATTTGCATGATACTTGGCTGAAGATACTTATGGATTATATATGAGAATGAAATATTTGTCTTTTTTTCCAAAATAAGAGCTCAAAAGACTATATATAAGCACGCACACACACACATACATAGATGTATGCGTGAGTGTGTGCGCATATATATATATATATATATATATATATATATATATATATATATATATGTATATATACATATATATTTGTATATATATATATATATATATAGAGAGAGAGAGAGAGAGAAAGAGAGAGAGATTCATCTGTGTATGTATGCATCACCTTAGGGAAACACACATACATACACGCATTCGGAATGTTAGTTACGCCTCTTGTTTAGTGTTGATGATTTAGACGTGATCGAGTTATTCCCCTTGTTCTGTCACGCCAGTTTGGATGTTTTATTTGTTTTTTTTTAGCTAGATGTTCCTGGTTGTATTTGTGTATTTCATCTACATTTTTCTGGTTTGTGTCCAGATATCAGAACTTGGTATTTTGGTGATTGTTAATAAAATTTTAAATATCATTTTTTCATTTATAGCCCTTTTTACCCCTTTATCCACAAATACCCGTGTCTTCTTACCTACCAGTGGCAGATAGAAGGGGTGCTTAGAGTCGGTGGAGCTTTAATACCACTTTGAATGACACCAGCATTCACCATCAGACTCTCCAACACGTTATGGGTCAACTCTGTATGATATGGCCAAACACTCCCCATGATATGCATACTAAAAGTTTCTCCCATCGTTCCTGCTGGGTCATCAGTCCCAAAAAGCCTAGCCACATCATATGCTTTGGGTTGGGATGATGTATTCCAACATTGACTTCCCAAGCACTACAGGAAAACACTCGTTTCTGCTGAGACATCCGTCCCAGAAGTCCCAGCTTCATTGCTTGCCGTGGATGGGAGTGATATGCTCCAAGAGCGACCACCCGAACTGAACCCCAAATCCATCACCAAAACAACAATATTATATCTTCAGACTTGCACCTAACAGATCTAGAAAATTAAATTAAAAAAAAATGGGTCAGTATCGGAATAAGGAGAACGGGAGAAAAATTAATCGAACTTAAAAACAAACATTTCCTTTACAACTCTGGAAGAGAAAAAGTAAAACCAAGTGGAGTAGGATTACTCATCGATAAAAACCTCAAAGACGACGCAGTAGGCTCGAAATCTGCCTCAGACCGCATAGACAGCGTTGCCATACAACTCTCCAAGAGGTACAAGCTAAACGTCATCCAAGTTTACGCTCCCACTTTGCAATCACCAGAGACGAAATAAACAACTTCTATGATGATTTGAATTCCTTACTGGAAGATGCTATAAGATACTTCAACGTCATCATTTGAGACTTCAATATGCTGGCAGGACAAGGAAATGAATGTTCCGTTGGGAAGTTCAGATATAAAGCTCGGAACGGGAGAATTGAAGATCTTGTAAACTTTGCTGCAAACGACTTGAAAATCATGAATACCTTCTTCAAGAAGAAACCCAATTGAAAATTGATTGAACCCCTAAACCATCCTTAACTAGTGAACCAAGAACGGAATAGATCACATCCAAGCAGACAAGAGCGACACTATCAAAGAAATTCGAGTCTTAAATCAAGTAAACATAGGAAGCGTCCACTGAATGGTAAGATATTAGATGCTAATAAACACAAATGAAAAATGCAGAGAAATGTTCCACACCGATCTGCAACTGGTAAACGTACCAAAAGAGCCCACCCGATGCTCCAAGTGAGAATGGAAAAAAATAAATATAAATTCTTACTGAAGAGAACAACACCAACATCAATTCCAACGAACTCCACAACAAAATAACAACCATCTTTAAGAGAAGCTGCCCTTACATCCAAATCAAGGAGCGCGCAAACCATTAGTAATATTTCAGATGTAACCAGGGAACTCATTGAAAAACGAAGAAACCCTAAGCCACTGACAACAAAAAGGAAAATTGAGGAGACTGCACTGAAAAAAAAATCAATAAAAAAGTAACGGAAAGAAGACGAAAGAAAGTACGCGACAGCAATCATCGAAACAGCTCTCAAAAAAAGGTTGGGGTTACAAAACTATGAACAAAACTCTCAGTGTTGGACGGAAACAAATAACTAGCATACTCAAAGAAAACGGGGACAAAACAACAAAAATACAGGATTGTCAGGATTCGACCCAATGGTCATTGGGGCTATCACTCTACAAGTTGTCGACCCAATACACGCAAGAGTACTACAACATACATATCACAGGAGCGCTTTTATTAGACTATATGAAGAGTCTGAGCACTCTCACTTCAAAAGAAAACATAAGACAGGGTGATACCAGTTCACTTAAACTCTTCATAGCCTACCTCGAGATAGTCTTCTGGAACTTGGCCTTTGAAAATAAAGGAATAAAAAAAAACAGCAAATATCTAAATAATCTCACATTTGCAGATGACAACATCATTCGTGCAGAAGACCTCCACTACCTCAAGCTAATGTTAAATGAACTGAATGAAAAAAGCAAGAAAGTTGTCCTACACATGACTTTCAGAAAAACAAAGGCCATGTGCAACAATCACATCAGAAATTAAAACACACCAATCAATATGAAAGATGCAAAACTTGAGAGCGTAGACCATTACATCTATCTAAGACAACAAATCTTCGTGAAACCCTCAAAAGAAGGGGAAATCAAGCAAAGAATCACTCTAGGATGGCAAACTCTCAGCAGAGCAAGTGCCACCATCAAAATCAAAAAGGTCCCATTAATACTAAAAAGAAATATATACAGCCAATGCATCTTCCCGATAGTCTCCTATAGAACAGAAATGTGGGGCCAAACCAAGTGGCTGACCTGCATACTGAAAAGCATGCAACGTGCACATGATAAGATCATGCTTAACCTCACATAGAGAGATTGCAAGATAGCACAGTATCTCAGGGACAAAGAGGAGTCCAGGACATCATGAAATCTACTAGAAAGCTCAAATGGCAATGAGTTGGTCATATTTCAAGAATGGCCAACAACCAAAGGACATCACGCTCACATCAAAAATCATATGCGCAACCGAGGCCGGCAGAATACAAGAAAAAGTGACTATCTAGATGAATTCAGAATGTACCAGCTCCATGACGCCCATGATAGAGAGATATAGTGAATTTTGGGCAAAGTCTATGTCCAACAAAAGACGATGACAGACTGATGATGATGATGAATAGAATGAGCTTTTCCTTTGATTCATGAGGTATTAGTTTTTTACAGTAAATTTTGAAGATTGATATCACATTTAAGTTATCTATAATATGTGATATATCTCCCAGATTTCAGATATTTATCTGCAGAATCTTAATGGCACTGGATGTGTAGAGACGTTTTCGATTCAATTTTTGACGTAAACTTGAAAAAAAGTTGGCCACACTGCCTAAGCTAAATCTCGATAAAAAAGTTCTGCACCAGTAGTCTTACTTTTAGGCCTGTTACAAATATTCAGTTCACGTGAAAGTTTAAATTGGATGAAAAATATATAACCATTCTAATTTAATGTCCCTTGGTTGGTATCCCTGTCACACGTATTCTGCTTCTGGCTATTTGAACGGTTTTCAGTATTGTCGGTGTAACGCCATTTTTAAGAACCTCTGATTAGTGGAGTTGTTGGTCAAGCTTCCCAGACGACACTAAACGTAATTCAACCAATTTCAAATCGTGAAGAGTTGTAGGTTGGCTGAGCGGGTAACGGCTTAAAAAGTTAACTTAGCAAGCCGAGTCCCAACCAAGTTTTGAACCCTCTGTGTTAACTTTTCATAAAAGCCCCTGGGTAATTCATGAATTGATCTTCTCTCGCATCTATGAATAAAATACCAGATGGAGTGGCGCTACTCCAGGTGTTTTTTCTCTTCTTTGTCAATCTCATATATTACAGATCTTGAACAATAGACAGAACAACAGTCTTGGCAGTGACAGCTGAATTCGAAGCCAGCGTAGGGGCACTAATTCCCTCTTTTCCATTCTCTCACTCTCAACTTCATGATAATACTGAAAGTTAAGGGATATATTTGAATTTCTATGAGAAGATTTTTGATAAAAGAAACGGAGACTTCTCGTCAATCGAGCAGTCATCGGGTTTGAAGAATGGGGTTAAGATATATTATCAGCAGAATTGTTTCCTCCAACTGGAAGTGTCCCTTGCAACGAAGAAAAAACACGCTAATATGTACATTATGTTCGAAAGAATTGGCATCAGACCATTAGTACTGGTAGATCAACTATGAATCGAACCCACAAACAACGGCCATCAACATTAATCTGCGGATCATTGCTACACGACATGCGTCCTGTTGAATTTTTTTTCTTTACGGGGAAGGTCCATCGTTCAAATTTTTTTGTTGGGGATATCTTTATCTGCAAGATTGTTATTTTCAAGTGGAACAGTCCATAATTACGGACAGAGAACTTAGGAAGTCACATTATCAATTATTTAAGTAAATAAGTGTTACCGACAACCAGAGGAGTCCATGTTTACGGATAGAGAAGTAAGAAATCCAATTATTAATTATGTAAGCAGGAAAATATTACCTTGGAAGAGTTCGTTTTTACTGACAGAACACCAAAAAAATCACACTGTTAATCATATAAGTAGATAGGAAGCGCATGGGTTTTTATCACGGGCATGTGTTGAGATTTACGGAACAGAATCTGTATTCACCCAGAATTTTTCTCGAACGAAAAACACATTAGCAGATTACCTGGTAAGAACAAAAGTCCCCCTTTATCCACGTGAGATATATGCAAAGACCTTCAGTGGGTAACTGAAACCACTGGAAGTATAGTATCCTACGTATACTTTGTTTTTTTTTTCCAATACGCACCTATAACTGAACAACCGTATGTACCAAAGTTATCTTTTTCATAGATATGTGTTTGCCTGAATGTTTTTTTTTTCTTACGTTTGTCCATGTATTTTTATGTTCTAGTGCTCCTGGCCATACTGTTTTGTCCACGTATCTGAAAATGAACATTAGTACTCTATTACATCTTTTCTGAAAAAGATCTTTTGATTTATGGAAAAAATGCTTTTTTGCCTTTTGGATGTCTTATTTTGACGAGTTTATGATTAAGATCGAGATATTCTGGACGTCTATAAATGTTATTTACGTTAATTTACATGTTTTCGAATGGGAAACACCAGTGATATCATAAATAGAATTCATTTTGATCGTTTGATTGTTTTTATATGACTCCAAATTCTAATGCTACGATTGTTCAACTATTGACTGCGATGGCAACTTTAATTGATATTCATTTTGTCTAAGAATAAAACTAAAACTGTCATCCGAACCCTACCAAAACTGTTGTCAGTCCAATTTTTGGTAATATAATTGGATTTCTTTTGTTGCCAACTTTAGTATCAGTACAAGTATTCTGAAATATTAAGTTCATTATTTTTACTTACGCTGTCTGGCTTGAGATTCAGTGGTACTTCTCAGAGCGTAGTTAGAGATCCTGATAGTTAAAAAAGGTTCTTGGTAAGATGATTTCAGTTTGCAGGGAAAAAACTCGAGAAATTCCTAAAAATCACCCGGAATCATTTAGATTACATATATAGTAGTCTGGATTTAGTAATCAGGACCCTATTCTCATACTGTCTGTCTGGAATATGGTTCCTAAATACTAGATAATTATGAATTAATTCTGCCAGACGACAGTCATTTGGTAAATCATTATTGGATTATTCATTTATTCGACGAATTAAGGTTTTTTTCATTTGTATTTATACGTTACTTTGAGAGTAATTAGTACACCATACATTATTTACAAGGTTATTATTTAGGTACTGGGTGTCCAGTATTTTTTAAAGTCTTTTTTTCTGTTAATTATTCAAATCCCGAAGATTTAATCATTCTGTTAACAAATTTTCATATAACTAGACGCTCTGTAGAATGGATTCTCTTCATTAAGGAAGGTATGACTGTATTTTGATCAGCCTTACCGATATGATACCGATTATATTTCGTTTCTTCTTAATGACCCTGTCTGGTTAGTTGGACGCTGGGGATTTAGACAAGATTTGAAGTCATACTTAATTATACTCCCCACTGATGCGACTGTGTTATTTTCTTGCCCGGAGAAAAGCATTTGCAGCGTAATTGGACGATAAGGTGAGTGAATACGCTAATTATGGAGCCGATGAAGGCTACAAAAGATTCCTGAAATGTAATACAAGGTTCTTCAATATATAATTAATATACGTACCGCGCGCGGAGTATGTTAAACAAATCTACGCCTTTGAAACGAAAATTTGGTTTTTGAGAGTGGGAAGTGATTTCTTTTTTTTTTCAGTTTTATCGAATGTATGTCTTAATCCTGAGATCATTTGCTTTTTACGGACTTCAATCAAAAAGTTTGAAGAAACTCTGATGCAACAGAGAAATACTTTTCGGCAAAATGAAAATCATCATGATTGTCCAGCTAATATAAACTCACTCAGTCTCAGTCTCCCCACGTCGTGTAGCAAACGCGGCAATTAAGGCGGTTTACCCTGTGAGATTTTCAGCCAGTCTTTACCTCGTCTTGTTGACCAATCAGAGGTTTGCCACAACCAATTTTTGACCATACTTCCTTACTTTCTACTGCTGGGCACTCATAGGGTGATCATTTTTTTTTCATCGTGCATGTTTCTTGTTTGTCTTTCTATCTCTAATAACTTTGTTCTCAACACTTTTTTTTTCATATCCGTGTCCTACCGGAAAGTATCCAGTCATTTTGAATATCTTGGGAACCAGTTGCGCAACCCTTATGAAACTCCTCAATCAATCAGATGGGACCTTAATACGCATGCATAAGCAGACAACCTCTTGCAGAGATGCAATTGGATGAAATTGTGCTATGTGTAACCGAGACATACACAGAGACGGAGACTGCCAATTCTCTCTCTTCCGGTTTATTTTGGAAAACACTACATCCTATACCATAACGTTTTGAAGCAGCAGATGGTGTTCTTGAAAGAGTACTTTTGGGGCAATTTTCCACTGCAGATGCCGGGGTTGGATAAGTGCATACTTTGGGCACCATTGCCCCAGATAAGCTGGATACTCCAGAGAGGCCTAGTATATTATTTTTGCCCACGTTTAATCTGATAGCTCTATTTGCATATTTTTTTCAGCGTGCCCATACCTCGATCTCACTTTAAGCCAAACAACACTTCAAGACTTAAATATCAAACGACAAAACGTAGGCTTATTTTTGTTTCTTTTTTTCTAATTCCCTGAGTAACATTGTAGTTAACATTCGCTCCCAGGTAAAATCCTGAATACTTGATGCAGGTGTTCGTGATAGGCATAACACTGTACAATGCAACTTCTTCCCTGGGTAGTGACTGTTTTGTACTAATAGCTTATGCGTGAAAAGAAAAAAAAATGGCGATAATTCCCTACAAACTTGGCTTTTTGTGGTATTCTTTTGTAATTTGTTTCTTACATATGTGGAAATTTTCCTGTTGTCCTGGTCACAAAGGCAAAGTTCGAAGGAAATAATTGACATTTCTTATCCTCTTTAGACATAGCTCAGTGCAATGCAATTTTTTCCCGGGAAGTAAGTATAATATCCTGATTGCTCCTGTGTTGAAAGCAGAGAAAATGGTCAGTATTCATTTCAAAATATGCCCAGTGCATTGATGTTCATATCAAGTTATTTGTCTTACTTTATTCGATTACAAATGTGCAAATATACCGACTGTCAAATTGGAAATGGGCAGATTTCAATATATCACAGCCATAGACAGAAAAACAAAGTTTGAAGGGAATAATTGATATTTTCAACACAATTCAAACATAATTAATCAGAGAATAGCTCTTATTATAAGGGATCAATTTTTTGAAAGTTGCGTAGTGTAATCCTCATGCTTTGAAGACTGGTGCTACACAATCTTTATAAAACTATTTCAGCATATTTGGCCTTATTCCAAACTAAACTACACCTTTCCAATATAATAAGACCCAACATGAGTCTTTTTATTAAAAAAAAAGTTTTTGTCTGTAAAACTTTCTGACGTATGATGATGTAATAAATTTGATAAATATTCATCCAGAAGTGAATTGGATGTTATTGGTAATTTCTTTAGAGCAAGACATTTAATCGGGGAAACCTATATATGTGTGCTTGTGAGAGTTTGCATTGTTGATGTGAAGTGATCCGACTGAATGTATATGAAAATGATGATTGAAAGGTGAAGAGGAAAAATCACAATATAGATGTTACATATCTAATCTTTTCTATTCGATATATTTCGTTGCATTTCAACAGGAGCAAGCCATCATTTTCAGAAAAAATATTTGTTCACAGAAAAGTTTTGCTGTTTACATGTTTGATGCTGAAGAAGAGAATGGATATATTTCTAAGTTGTATAGTTGTTTAGTAGGAGCAGAGGGTGTTCGTATCCGTGGGGACGAGTGTATCATTTGATCTGAAATGAGATGGGTCTGTGTGGGGTGGAATCAGTTTTTTGTTTTTTTGTTTTCTGTCCCTGTCGTCGTTTAGCTTGTCTTGGATAAAAGCAGTGAGAGGCTTAAATGGTCATTTCTCAGGGGAAGTGTGTTTTCTTATTTTCAATCATAGGATAGAGAGGTGATAGCTTGGATTTAGTGGATAAGTGTTGGTATGTGTGGGACAGGATGGAAGTAGGTTTGTTTTTTTCCTACTTAATCATCTTAATTGATGATGGATGAGACTTATTTCACTTTTCTTACGGTCAATCTGAACAACAGTAAAAGCACACGTATACCACCCCTTCAGGAAAAATAGGTCATTTAAGTGCCAGTATTAGGAGTGGGCCAAATTTAACTCCCAGGGCGGTACAGGCACTCGTATAAAAAATTCTAGAAGATCTGAAACGAACTGAAATGCTGTAGTTCAAAGAAGCAGAAAATATGCCTGTTGCTATTTTGACTTGTATTATACAAAGCTAGACTGGGTTAGAATAAAAATCACTTTGTAACTATCATAGGCACTTATTAACTAGCTTGACCTGCAGAAATTCAATGGTTGCTGACAGTACAGATTATCCTTTACACGTCCGGTAGCTGCAGAGTCTAAGTTCACTCCTACAGCTTTTTCAACTGAAGAATATTTCCTCATGTTTCGTTTCAACACTCCCTTATTCTGGGTTGAACACTTTTTAAGTAAGGTAACTCGTCCATTATAAACTTATGCAATGCTCTTCCAATCTAGGAATAGAGCACTCTGGTGGATGGGGAATATATGTGAGAGTGAATGTATCGCTTAAATTCAACCTTACTAACTGTCCAATTCTGCGTGGGGCAGTGGTGACACGCCAGCCTCTGCGTCTGACGCAAAGGTTTTGATCCTACCTCGTTGTACCGGATGGAATAATGGATAGTCCATTGCTACACCAAAGAGTTGTAATACAACGAAACAGCTGTCTTTGGATGACACAATGATTCCACACACGCACACACACACACACACACACACACACATATATATATATATATATATATATATATATATATATATATAGAGAGAGAGAGAGAGAGAGAGAGAGAGAGAGATCCTTAAATATATAAGACTTGTCAGTTTGGCTCAGATGGTAAGAAAGATGCCTACTAGCAGTCACTTGGTCGCGACTTAATAACGTGATTAAGTAAGGGGAAACGTTACTTTCATATACATATATATATATATATATATATATATATATATATATAAGTGTGTGTGTGCTCAGTTCGATGTTACGCATTAGATAAATAGA
The DNA here is from genome assembly GCA_963457665.1 of Thysanoteuthis rhombus. Classification (NCBI taxonomy): domain Eukaryota; kingdom Metazoa; phylum Mollusca; class Cephalopoda; order Oegopsida; family Thysanoteuthidae; genus Thysanoteuthis; species Thysanoteuthis major. Next base: position 44,461,258 of record OY735224.1, on the reverse strand, counting down.
GAAGAGTGTATTCTTCTAAAATCAGAGATGATTGTTCTTGTTCACTTCCCCGTTTTTTTTAGGAGGGGGAGTCAACTCCAATTTGGACTGGAGTTAAAACATTTAATTTCTTTTACTCTCCGTCTGTATCTTCCCATTTTCCCCTTTCTTAGTTCCAATCTTTGTTGTCCGTCCTTATTTTCTTATCGAATTGTTATTAAAACACAGATAAGTTCCAGTGGTAAAAATCTTCATATTGTTTTAGAATACTACCTAACATTATCCTCTCAATTTTTCTATTAACTATACTTAACTTTCTCCCCCGTCCTCTCTCTCTCTCTCTCTCTTTGAAAAACTGTTATTAAGCAACCAAGCATTTACTTTATGTTATTACTGAAAACATAACATTCGAATTGAACAAGCAGAATTAAATTATCCATACATATACTAAGCACAAATGAAACTTTTTTCTCTGTTTGTTTTTGCCCACGTACCTATTGATTGATTTACCTTCTTGATATGACATAAAAATCACGCAATCTGAACTCCTGAGACTTAATGTCTGCCCACCCTTTAGAATAGCTTGAGTTGCTGTGACCCAAGAAATTTGATGTTAGGAGACTCGAATTTTTACAAATGAACTACCCAAGCTCTTCTGTGGCAAACCATACAATAATAATTCTATCATTATATTCCAGTGACATGATGAAAAATGCTGAATTTAAAAAATAATTAATGAAGTAATAGAAACAAAGCAAAAAATAAATGAAAATCCATTTATGGTCAACAGAACGTATCTCTATTATCAACATATGCAAAATACTATGTGTATAGAAGGCTATTCTCCAAGTTCACTGCAATGCAAATCTCTATTATTTACGTCAATAAAATGCAATGTGTATAAGAGGCTATTTTCTAAGCTCACTGCAAAGCGAACTCTCATTAGCTACGTATATAAAGTGAAAAGTGTATGGAAAGTTTTCCTCCATGTGCATTGCAATGCGAATATCTATTATCCACTTATCTAAAATGCAATGTGCATAGAAGGTTATTTTCTAAGCCTACTGCGATGCAAAGCTCCATTTCGCACGTATATAAAATGCATTGTGTTTAGGAGGCTATCCTTCAAGCTAGCTGCAACACAAATCTTGATTATCTATGTATATAAAATGCAATGTGTATTGAAGGCTATTTTCTAAGCTCACAGTGATGCAAATTTTTATTATCCACATCTATAAACAGCAATGCAAATTTCTCTTTGTTCATTAAATGCAATGTGCATCGTAGGCTATCCTCCAATTTCACTTCCACGTAAATCTCTATTATCCACGTACATAAAATCCAATATGTATTTTGTATGGGTCATCACTTTTGTTGGCACATGTAAACTTGTAGATAATTGATAAAATAATAATTGTCGTAAGACCTAATTTATTTACTGTTAACGCTGTTACAAATACGATGAATCGACAACCGCAATTAATTTTCTAGTTTTGCTTTCAGCAAAAAAGTTTCACATCTTTCCTCTCAAATTAAATTTGATCAACATAGAGAGCACTTTGAGAAATATCTTTGAAGGGAAAACAATAATTAAACAAGAAATAATCAAGTGGTAATTAAACAAAATGAAATATTGTGTTTATAAATTAAACGCCGAAACAAATTAAGTCAACGATCGGCTCGGTCAAAAACCTAATTAGTATTTAAATGAAGGTTATAAATTAGTGGCTGTAGCCAACCAATGTGCAGGGAGAAGTGAATGAGTCGGGGTAGGGTTAATTGGTGGGACGTTGCAGGAAATTGGCGAGTATAGAGTATGTCTTAAAACTAAACGTCCATTTTATGAAATAACCAGAATTGAATAAAAAAAAACCTTTGAGACATAAATACGAAGTTTGAATGACAGAGAAAAATACCTTCCTTTCATGTGCAGCTCAAAATCTGTTGCTGAAATGGCTAAAATAGATACGTAAAATTACGTAGGTAGCAATTGTGTATCAAATGTGTTTGGTTAGATTCAAAACCCTTCCTAGACCGATATACTTTTTTTTCAGCCTTGCTATTTTACAAATTGACCAGATAGAAGATCCCTGAGCCCAGAGTGATTTTTGTTTCAAACTTTGAAATCGAAAAATAAACTAATGGTCTCATTAAAGAGATGCTGGTTAGTTTGGGCCGCCTCCAAAAGTTCCCCTGCAATTGCCACTGGTTCTTGCTAGAAGACAAAGAACATTCCGCAGCAGAACGTCCAAAATATTCAAATTCTTTGTTCAAAAATTTACACACACACACACACACACACACACATATATATATATATATATATATGTATGTATGTATGTATATGTATATACTTATTTTCGCTATCAACTAAGCCGATTTTTAGCTACACTCAGGCCAGACATTTTTGACCAGACCTTGAATATATATATATATATACATATATATATATATGTATATATATATATATATATATATATATATAAGCTGAAACAAATTTGATGCATTTGTTATATATATATATATATATATATATATATATATATATATATATATGATAAGTTTGATACATTGTTTTCTTCTCCTTTCAAACGTTACCAGATGCATTGAGTTGAGGCACCCCAAAAATATGCTAACTTGAAGAGTGCAAAAAAATTCCTTATCCTAAAGCTGTGTGGTCAGCATAAGCCGATAATACTCGTCTCATTTCTATCTATCAGTATTATCTGATATATATTTGGGAGAGTCTTTTTAATCCATCCAACTTTTCCTCTAAACTGGTACATTGTAGCCAGACTTATTGAAATAAGGTATACCCAAAATGTGCTGACTGGACGAATGCCGGAAACGCCAGAGTGCTATAAGTGCAGTGGAAAGTAATTTCATTTCTGACATGGAAAATAACTTTTCACTTGGGATCCCAAAGTGTTTTATCATGTCAAATTTATAGCTGCTGGGTATGAATGCATGAAAGAATATGGGCTCAACTTTAATTATCCGATTTCATTTGACGACCATTGATGTCTGCTTCGAGGAACACGCTTTCGAGCAATTCAGGTGAGGATTTTTAATCGCTTCTGTAACACAATTATAGAAAGAAGGTAGATTTCCAATTTTTCTGCAGTATGCTTAAGATTCAATGAAGACCTAAGCGGGAAAGGTGAACTTGCGGCCATTTGGATTTAAATGGAGACTTTCCATCGCAGTCAATAATTGAACAACCGTAGCACAAAAATTTGGAGTCATGTAAAAAGAAAAATAATAATAAAATAACTCTATCAAAAAATAAATCTGGTCTGAATAAATTTTATAAATGTCACCAGGAGTATCTTACACTGGAAAACATCCAAAATGGAGTAGAAGCATCTAGATTATAGAGAATCTAGTTGTTATTAAGGAAATGGCCAGAATAAGGCCCCAAAAAGTTGCAAAAAAAAATTCTCCCCCCGATATTAGAAAAACATTTTTCATAAAAATTATCACCAACTGAATCACAAAAACTGAATGAACACCAACCACGAGAGCAAGCTTGCTTTAGAAGTAGCTAGTAAACCATGGACCACTTGCATTCGATACATCAACTGAGAGAAAAAGCAACTGAATACAACTACCACTCACCGGTGCCTTTATTGACTTCAAAAAGGCCTTTGACTCAGTGAAAATCCCTGAGGTCATAAAAGCCATCACTCGACAAGGTGTAGATCCAGTATAAATCAAAGTGCTTAAACATATATACGATCACAGCAGTTCCTTTATCAGGCTACATGAAGACTCAGAGCCCTTTCAGCTCCAAAAAGGGGTAAGACAAAGTTATACCAGCTCACCAAAACTCTTCACAACCTGCCTCGAGATGATCTTCTGAAAACTAGACTGGGAGAGTAAAGGAATTATAATAAGCATCGAATATCTGAGCGAACTCATATCTAATTACACGACCTCCAACTATTGCAAGATGAATTGAATGAAAAGACCAAGAAAGCTGACCTACACATTAACTTCAACAAGACGAAAATCATGGGCAACAACCACATCGGAGATAAAAACACTAAGATCAAAATTGAGGGCTGTGACCTGAGGAAAGTAAATCACTGCATCCACTCAGGACAACAAATCTTAATGAGACTCTCAAAAGAGGAAAAAATCAAGTGGAGAAAAGGCAAGGAAGATTGATAAAAAAAAGTATACAACCGATGCATACTCTTAATAGTCGTTTATAGAGCTGAAAGACGGAATCTCACCAAGAGATAGACCTGCAATTTGAGAACCATGCAACGTGCACATGGAAGAATTATGCTTAACCTCATGTGGAGAAACCACAAGACAGCACAGCACATCTGGGAGAAGTAAGGAGTCACAGACATCATAGAATCCATTAAAAATCTCTTGGCATTGGGCTGGCCATGTTGCAAGAATGGCAGAACACCGCTGGACATTGCTATTTCACGACAAGGATCCCCAAAGATCCCAAGAAATCACAAACGTAACCGAAGCCGGGTAGTATTAGATGGAGAGACGAGCTAGAGAAATTCAGAACGTACTGTCTCTGCAACACCGATGATAGAGAAAATTGGCGAATCCTAGTGAAAGTCTATGTCTGACAACGGATGTTAAAAGACTGATGATGTTGATGACGATGTTGATAATGATGATGACAGTTCTGCATATAATCCCTGGATTGCTGTGAACCTTTATGGTGTCCGAATTATCCAAGACAGACTAAATGGAGGGAGCAAGAAATTTTGTTTCCAAATGAATAAATGTAATGTAAAACAAACATATTGAGGACAGAAACACAACAATCAAATTTGGAATCAGCACAGCCTTAGTAAGTAGACCACTACTTCTAATTCATACCACAGACCTCTATGAAATCATCAAAACAGGAAAAATCAAGCTAATAATCATAAAAAAATAATATTTGATTACCGTTGGGGCTCTTAATACATTCAAAAATATCTCTGTCTTCTCTTTAATGTATTGTGTTGTCTAGTAATCTCTCCAGGTAATGCTTTGAACCTTAAATGGTTCTCAGTGATCATGTTTCAGCTCCATAGGTCATTGATTGGGGAATGCATTAGTTGTTTACCCCTTTTAGGACTAATTGGACTTTTTCCTCATCTTTAGAGGTCGAACTTGTCTTAGTACTTGCTTTCAACTTAGTGGAAATCCTCAAGGTCATTGATCGTACAACAAGGCGTTATCTTTGTATATGTCAGGGTATTACAGCATATCTACCGACACAGAATTTCTCTCATCAGGCAAAGTAAGGAATCTATTTCAGTTCGAAAAAGAGGCGATTAGTACCTATGTTGATATAAAAATGGTGTGTATTGATCAGTGAATAATAATATATCATAGTCCAATTTATTTTTACAATCGGTGTACTGCGCAAGCGGATTATATTTCTCAGTGTTCCGTCACACAATAGAGTTTGGGAATAACTGATCTGCACCTTACCTTTGAAACAAAAGCAATTGGAGTCGATGTTTGTGGTAAATCGAAGGTGGGCAAACCCAATTATATCCATGTAAGCCAGTAGAAAGTTCTCGCCATTGATTTAGCAAATCAATGAGCAATTTTGATTTTGGGTATATGGTACTTTGGCGTGCTCGGTTATTGATTGCAGAACAAGATGAAATAATCATTTCATAATTTCATTGTAATTAACGTATTGGCTGATTATTGGCGGTTTTACTGATCTGAAATTGGTTGATCTTATATATATATATATATATATATATATATATATATATATATATATATATATATATATATATTTGTCAATAGGAAATCGGATCAACATATTGGATTGACTCCAATTATTGTTTTTAATAATAATTTAATGATTTGCATGTGAAGATGGCGAAAGATTCACGATCGCATACTCTCTATCCATCCATGTATATTGTCCTTTATAAATCTATCTATCTATCTATCTATCTATCTATCTATCTATCTATCTATCTATCTATCAATCTCAGTCAGTTCACATCTATCTATCTCAGTCAGTTCACATCTATCTATCTCAGTCTGTTCATATCTATCTATCTATCTATCTATCTATTTATCTATCTATCTATCTATCTATCTATCAATCAGATTTTGTCAATATTTACTGCGTTCTGTTCATCTCTCTCTGTCTGTCTCTCTCTCTCTCTCTATATATATATGTATATATATATATATATATATATATATATATATATATATATATACATATTTGTCAGTATGAAATCGGATCAACATATTGGATTGACTCCAATTATTAGTTCAATAATAATTTTATGATTTGCATGTGAAAATGGTGAAAGAGTCCCGATCGTATACAATATATCCATCCATCTATCCATTCCTTTCTGTATCTATCTATCCATCTATTACCACGCTCCCTTCATGTCTCTCTCTCTCTCCCTCTATCAATATATATATATATATATATATATATATATATATATATATATATATATATATATATATATATATATATACATATATATTAGTAATAAAGATTTCTGAAGTTATATCAGGTCAATAAGAAATCGGATCAAAGTACTGGAATGATTATGTTATCCAAATATTGCTTTTGATAATGATTTTCTGATTGGCAAACGAAGAATAGATTGTGGAGGTTGCTTAATCATTTAGAATTTAGGTATGGGTGGGATTAGATTATCAGAAAGACGAAAGAGAGAATTGGAGAAGGAGAGAAAAGGAGGGAGAGAGAGTAATGCATAAGGCAGATCCAAAAATGGGTAGTCGTGAGGGTGCTTCATAAAGATTGTATATACAGAGAGAGAGAGAGACAGAGACAGAGACAGAGGGACAGAGGGACAGAGAGACAGAGACAGGGGGCGAGAAGGGGAGGAGAGAGATACAAGAAAATAGTCATAAACAAATGCAGGTAATTACTAATTTGTGGTCATTATAAAGCAAATGAGAATGTGCAGATTACGTCATATCTGATCAGTACAAAGGATGTAACAAACACAAACAAGTCTATTTTTCTAACTAGCGGGCTTATAAGCTATCACCACTGCCCACAACACTAGTTTAGATACAGTTGCTTGGTTTACGTTATTCATTCTTTCTATCCATCTGTATATCTATTTATCTATCACTCCAGACTTTGGCCAGTCTTGAACATTTATAATTTTCTGTGCAGCGGGGAAGAATTGGTTAGAAAAAGGTCGAGAACCACTGTCTCAAGTATTCGAATTGCACACATTTACTATCTACAAATCCTTTTAGTCTGGTTTTTACTCTTAGCACATTACATCACAAGCCATTATTAACTGAAAAAAGGAACGTGTGAATGATAACTGATAGAATTATACGATAAAGAACCAGTAATAACTGAATACTTTCTTCCGAATATTTCTGTATATAGGAACCAAACAATTGAGTGATTCTTCAGATGTAAAGAAAGAAGAAATAAAAAGAGTATTAGTAGCTTCCATCACAAAGAAAGCAATGATTTTGAACCAGTGGCTTAGAGGGGAGTGTTTTTTTTAAGTAAACGCAAAGACTTTCATATGGAAGTTAAGATTTCAGTTAGAGTCGGACAAATCAGAGAAAATGGACGTCATTTTCAAAGCTCTTTGAAAGCCACAGTTTTCTGAATGGATGTAATCGAAATGTGATTATTTGTTAATTATTGTATTTTTATTTGGAGTTGATCACGTCTGACAATCTAAGAAAATATACTTCTTTTCCAAAGGTCAAAGGAAACGGGTCTTTTAATAATTCCATGGAAACTGTCATGTATTCAAGATCTGTTGACAGTATGCCATGTTGGGTGTGATCAATTAAAAATGTAATAACTGGCGGATATGGAATTAGTTACTTATCTCACCCTTTGTTGATCTCTAAAAATCTTTTTAAAAAAAGCTGACATGATTGGCATTAACCCACATTACTAAAAGACTTAAAATATTTTTTGCTAGGGAATCTGATGGAAAAAATAAACAAAAAAATATCTTAATTTGAAAGTAGTGAATGTTTAAATTGTCAGCCTTATAGCTCGATTGGTGCTGCTTGTATGAGTGATTCATACATTTATACATACAAACATAGCCAGCCAGCCAGCCAGCCAGTCAGATCAGTTAAAAAAACTGAAGGAAGCTATATTGACAATCTGAGTGACATTTTGGTTGACAGTTTCTCACAGCGTTTTTAACATACAAATAGAAATCTATTTATGAACTGAATATGTTCCATGATGTCAGGGACACAAACACTGAGCTACAACGTTTAGATCACTCCAACCTTACTTGGATGTCAGAGGCCAGTGTGACTCACACTTACAACAACAGACATTTGGAAACGCCCTTGTCCAACAACGATCTTAGAAAGTTATTATGATAACAATGTAATCCTTGAACTGTTTGGACTAAAATCAAAGAAAATGTGTAATAAGTTGGATCCAGTCTGACTGTTCCATCATTACGACATTATACTATACAAAGTCAAATTATACAGATATCTACAATAAATCAAAACTTTCTCCTCGGGGCTATACAAAGGTATCCTCTCTTAAGGTGATGCTATAAGGCTTCCTTGGTCACACAATGAATATAAACAGGAGTTTTCACTGTTACATACTTGAGGTCTACTGTTGAATAATTGCAAAAATCCTTTTTTTTATTTGTTTATTGCTCTTTTGTTTGGCAAATTTATACATGGAAAATTTCTATCCTTTCCTGAAATACACTGAAAATATTATTATCCTCGCTTGAAAAGACGTGAAATTGTGTTTGTATGTTGTATTCAACTAATTGATTTTAAATCAGTTTAACCAACGACTATTAGGATTGGATCACTTCGGAAGAACTACCGTAATTCCCAAAACACTAAAACCATCCTGAAATAAGCCAGCCAGCAAGACAGATGGACTCACTTAAAAATGTGTCATAAATCTTAATATATAATTGGCTATCTATATATTGGCGGAAACCCAACGTTTTTATCGTCTAGTTATTAAGCCTCAAAAAGCATGACGAACGTGTTCAATATCTTTATTAAAAAGATTATATGAATCTACAAAACACATGTTATCGAATGGTGGACCCCACAGTCTTCCACTTTCGATACTTCCCCAAATATGGGACGGTTCAGTGATCAATAAATCTGATAAAAGCCTTCGGTTCTGCCACAGAAAGAAATCAAATCACGGTAAATAAAATAGATTGGCTTTTTTACTGCTTGTAAAAATCCAAATTGAATTTGCAAAACGAAATTCACGACCATCAGATATCATGTCGAATTCAAATTGAAAAAAAATGCAATTTTAATTATTCTCTCCCACGCTCATTGACACTTGCAAACAGACAGAAAGTCACCTCTCTCTGTCTCTCTCTCTACATATATATATATATATATATATATATATATATATATATATATATAAGCACACACACCCACAAACTTATTCTTTAAGGGTCATTTTCTTAGTTCTTCCGTTTTTTAGGTGACAGCAGAATGATTAAACCCAACTTCAAACAACGTTTTGTTGCTGACCGATTTTCATTTCATTGAAAGTTTACGGTAGGGTACTGATTATGCAGTCTGCAATACTACCATAACAAGGTGGAGCCGAAGTTATGAGCACTTAGTCATTTATTATTTGACTGATTTATATTTAAATCATTTTTCTTTCAGATAATAATGATTGGTAATTTATAATGCTAGAGTGTAGAAACTAGACTACAAGAATGCTTAGATAATGAAGGTGTGTAATTAGAACACTTTTGAGATAGAATCTAATTGCAATACGAACATTTGCGCGCTGACTTCTTTTTCAAATTGTTCAGAGCATGTAAATCTCATTGTAACTTTTTAATACTATTGTAATAGCACATAACTTTGTAATCATCGCTATGAGGATAATAACAACTTCCACATACACCAACCATATGTGCGCCGTTATATATATATATATATATATTGACAAATATGCACATTGGGCGAACAGATACACACACACCCACAGACACAGACACACATGCATAAATATATTTATATTATTATGATAATTAAATAATTATGTCATCCAACAGCTGCTGTTTTGTTGTATTACGACTCTTCAGAGTGGCTATAGACTATCCATTATCCCATACAGTACCACGATATAGGATCAAAACCTCTGCTTCAGACCCAGAGGCTTGCAATTTACCCCTACCCTACAGTATGCTCTAATCTTAAGTTTGAAGAGCATTGCATAAGCTTACCATGAACAAGCTACCTCACTTGAAGTATACTCAACCCAAAATAAGGGAGCGTTGATTATATATATATATATATATATATATATATATATATATATATATAGCAAAGGATAAACTAGGGATGCAATATAGCATAATTCAATATCTGATGTGTGATGGGTTTATTTCATGAAGTGCTCTATACATTCAGCACTAAAGATTAACTGAATTTAGAGTTGAACTTTAAAATACGAAGTAAAGGAATCGATACGCAAATGAGTTTATGTTCCTGCCCTGTTTAGTTTTCTTCAGGCGCCCAAAAATTCCTGAAGAAGTCAGAAACATAATTGTGATTGTGTAACAAATCTTTTATGCCATCACAAACACAGAGAAAGTAAGTTGCAATAACTACGTTAAGAATGATTTTAGAATTTCGGTGTCTGAGATGTATTTTCATTTGTAATTTCATTTTTTATTTTAGTGTTCATCTGTTGTTCCATCATTGCAATGTTTCAGGAATGAGATATATATATATATATATATATATATATATATATATATATATATATATATATATATATATATCACGTAATTTTTTACGAGGGTTACCCATACCGGGGCAACTTATCTACCTTATTTTTTTTTTAAATGATAGGGAAATTTTAAAAGCGTCAATGAAGTTCCTCACCATTTTATTTCTTCTGGTGGTCATTTACAAGCATTCCCAAGAAGACAGTACAGTGAAGAAATATGAGTGAATACTTATATTATTGACATTGATTGATAGTGTCATGTGGCAAAATCTGGCAAGCTGATTCTTAAGAAAATTTATTTAAGACCTAAAATGCGTAATATCTCAAGTACTGGTATTGTTGTTGGACAAATGTCTTCCAGATATCAGGATATTGACTTGAAAAGGAAGAATGACTCACCCGATAAGAAAATTCCCCAATATAATGGCAAAAATGGTAATGTCAATTTAGGCTTTATAAACAAAAAATAACGAATCTCCATGAAATCTTCCAGAAATAAAGTGAAAAATTACTCCAGGTTGGCAAGTTTTAGGTGAAGCAAGGTCGACTTTTAAGTACAAGAAAGTCTCACTAGTCATGAAATTTAGGGTATACAACCAACACTAAAAGGAAGATGATGATGATGATGATGATGATGATGATGATGATGCTGCCCTCAAATTAAGTATTTTCTAAGAAAATATGTATGTTGCGTTTTTACTGACCCTCCTTACCCTAGAGATTATCATATTTTGAAAATACCCTATTTGGAAGAAAAGTTCGACGTAATACCCTACTGGTAGATTGCAATATCTGCAACATTCATCATTCCTTCGTGCAATAATAGAAGCAGGTAAGTTTCCTGAAAATGGATTTAAGATCAAAAAAGTATTTTATCCACCCATTATTCTGATCAAATGTCTTATAGGTATTGACATATTGATTAAAAAAACAACCAAGTTTAGAAAAAAATATTACAATCGATGACAAAACCAGGGAAGTCCAGATAAAGTACAAATTACAATGAAAAAACTAGGTAAATGAAGGAGAAATTCAAATTTTAATGGTCAAAGTCCTATGAGTTAGATTTAGATGATTATGTCAAGGGAATTTCGGATTCAAGCCCATCAAACCTCCCAAATTGACGTTTTATACGCTATCATTGATTCACTTTACCACGTAGGTTGTAATAACTTACTCGATCAAACCACGTGTACTTATTGAAGGCTACCAAAAAATATAATTTTGCCGGTTTTTTTCCCAGTTCCACATTTAATGGACTTACCTGCTTTTGTTATTGGACGGCATGATATGTAATTGGCGAGATAGATATGGGATGACTTAGATAAAAGTATGAAGACAAACAGATATATCTATGGATAAAACATTCAAAGATTATGAAAATCAATTTATATGCAAATCAGCACTTTGGCTTATGATCAATAAATTGATTGACATATCGATTTCCTTATATAGTGATCTCTTTTATTTCTTATTCTGAACATTTTATTAGACGGAACGACCTCTGCTAACAAAATCCACACAGAAACTAGAACTTGCATTATATTAAAGTAATGGAGAAAAAAAAACAACAGTGTCGGGAATTTTTGAAATTTATGAAGATTTTTTGATGAGCCGATGCATTTCTAAAATACACTTTTTGGTCGGTCGGTCGGTCAGTTGGTCAGTCGTTCAGACTGTTGGTCGGTTCTACGAATGCTGAACAATAAAAATACGAAGTGATATAGATGTGTGATGTCATTGAAAAGTCTATTCAATGAAAAGGTGCGACGTCATCAGGAGGTGCAATGTCATTTTTCCTTGATCATTCTTTTTATTAGTTACTAATGATGTCTTAATAGAGTATCCTTCGTCTGCATACGGCCATTAACATTAAGTTGTTATCGAATATGACACTCAAAATATTTGTATGTCATAATATTTTACAAATATGAGAATCAGTTCACTTAGAAAAAAGTCTATTTGCTCTTCTTCCTCTTCCTGCTACTACTACTACAAAGGATAGTGGACATGTTGTTGAACTTATGGGTCTTGATCTTGTATGGATCGGCTGTCCTACCTAGGATCAGTACGCACGAAAAAAAATGTTGCTACATAGTGTAATAAGTGTGGGCCAAATAAAGAGTATTACAGACACACAAATGCTTACACACACGTCACCCCCACATACACATCCACACACAAACATATAAACACATACACGTATACACACACACACAAACACATACATACATACATATATATGTATATATATAATGAAATAAGGATTCGCTACAAGTACATAGTGAATCTTTTCTTCATTAAGTTTTAAGCCCTACTTGCAATCAACTTAATGTTATATATATATATGAATAGATACATATTTTGTTTTATATATTCTGATTTTAGCACTGCACTTGGAGGACAGTTGTAGATACAGTGAGGGAGATCATACTGCGCCAATTTTCTGACAGCATGGCGAGAATATTTCATCACCACATGTTAAGCAATAATTGTGTGAAATGTTACCACGAATCTCAAACTGAACCTGATTACAATATATGCTTTGAAAAATTTACAATTGAGATTGCTTTTTCCCGAGTAACGAGACTTTTTTCCATATATTACGATGAATTCATGCTTAAACATTGTATGTTTAAAAGGTACGTACCTGTTTGTCCCTTTGAAATGTGTCTGTAAGATTTGCAGTTATTTAATATTAACGGAAAACCGCAAACCAACGACGAATACTCCCCTTGAACTTCTCCTAGAGCAGTACCCTACTGTCTGCAATATCTTTCAGAAAAGTCGGAAGTTGAAGGTAATCAAATCTCGACTGAAAGGGGTGACAGACAAGAGTCAACAATTTTTTTTCAAAAGTTGCTGCACGGGACGTCAAGAAAGACTTGCTCATTGCACATGGAACAGTTACACATTCCACAAGCTCACTCAAGTGCATTTCAATAACGACTGAGGGTCCCCACAGAAGAGTGTCATTTTTTGCATACACAGCAAGATCTCGATAGAAATTTTCAAAAATACAGCAAAGTTTCGCGACCGGTTCTTGGGATATTCAAGATGGTTGGATACATTCTGGACTGCATATTCAAACTGATAGCTTTAATATGGTAAATACGATGAAAAGACATACTTGTTTGTCATCGTCGTCGTCGTCGTCATCATCATCATCATCATCATCATCATCATCATCATCATCATCATCATCATTCTTTTAACGTCCATAGTTGGACATAGACCTTCCCAAGGATGTGCCACACTTCTCTATCATGGGCGTTGCAGAGCCAGTACTTTCTGAACTTGTCTAGATCGTCAATCCATCAAATATTCTGCTGGCCTCGGTTGCGCATGTGATCATGGGGGTTCATTTCGTGAGTCAAGATGTCCATCGATTGCCTGCCATCCTTGCAACATTGCCAGCCCATTGCCATTTGAGATTTTTAATAGATTCTATGATGTCTCTTACTCTTGTCTTTTCCTGGATGTACTGTGCTGTCTTGTGGTCCCTCCATGTGAGGCCCAGCATATTTTCTCTTGGTTAGGTTCTATGTTTCAGCTCTGTAAGTGACTATTAGGAGGATGCATTTGTTAAACTCCCTTCTGTTCAGGATTAATGCGATCTTCTTATTTTTGGAGGTTGAACTTGCTCTGCCAGGGGCTCACCATCCTATAGTGATTCTTCAGTAGATTTCTTCTTCTTTTGAGGGTCTCATGGAAATTCGTTGTCCTAGGTGGATGTAGTGATCAACTTTCTCCAGTTCTGTGTCCTCAATTTTGATCTCAGAGTTTTTATCTCCTATGTGGTTGTTGCACATGATCTTCGTTTTAGCACCTACTCATAAATGTACCAAAGGTCATTATTATTTATTTTATGCAAAAGTCCTTTGTGATATCGTTCTTACTTAGAGTCTTAAAGGTGTATTTGACAGTTAAGTAAGCAACATTAATTGAAAATAAGGGAAAGCCCCACTGTCTGATCAATGGTGATAATTTAACCGTCGTAAAGTAAATATACGACCAAAATTTAAAAATAAAAAATGAAATAAACATGTATGATCAATCACCAAGTTGAAATTGTCATGGCACTGACGTCGTTTTGTAGCATTAGGGATGATTAATTAATAGTTAGAAAAAAGAATCATCGATGAATAGATTACTTCTTTAGCTTTTGATTGTGTGCTGAGTTATAGTTTAAAAAAAAAAAGAATAATCGTGAACGCTGCTGGGCACAAACCAACGGACGAATTTTGTAAAAGCTCATATATTAAATTGACCCCCTAAATAGATAAAAGAATAAATATTCAGAGGGAGGATTAAAAAAAGGAAAAGCGTATTTTACTCTAAAGAGAAATGTTCAAAATTTGAGCTTTCCAGCTCCGTTGTCAACATCATTAAAGGTTTTTTTTTTAGCTTTCATGTGGGTTTTGCTTGCTGGATATGTAGGTATCAAGGGTAGAGGTTGCGCTAACGGAGCCAGAAGGCAACAATTCATCCATCAATTTTGGAAAGATCTATATTTGAGATTGTAGTTTTGGTTTACGGTTCTTAATCCATTCCCTTATATCATCGAAGGTATCACAGGGCGCGGGGTATTCCACGTAAGTATTTATTCAAATGCGCCTCCAGCTTGCTATGACTGTCGAAGATTCTCTAGAGCTCCCCGTTGACCGTACCTTTCGGGAACACAATCTGTACCTTGTCCGTTGTACATTTATAAATAACAAGTCGGGGACTGATAGAAACAGAACTGCTCATCGATGTTTTAACGTGATCGATATCAATTTCTTTATTTGCACCGATCGGCACGCACCGCTCTTGTATCGATGTGATCACTATTAGTTTAATTTGAATGCCGCTGTTTTCATAACACAGTCTATGAATGTTTGTTACATCCTCATTGCTCGACTCAATCAATCGGCAAATCGATCATTTAACAGCCCACCGTCTTCCTCTGCATATGTTAGAAACCGTCCTCCAAAGCTGTCAACAAAACTCTCAGAATAGGTTTCTCCGGTTTTCAAGTGGGTCTGGTTGACTGGCTGGTTATGTGTATATGTATGTTTTGTTCGTACAAGCTGTTCCAATGGATCAAGAAAGCTAAAAATCAAAAAAATTCATATTATCATATATATATATATATATATATATATATATATATATATATATATATATATATATATATAAATAGTAGGTTGTGGATTATTATGTTATACTGCTAGCCTGATTTGTGCCATATATATATATATATATATATATATATATATATATATATATATATATATATATACATATACATATATATAAAGGTTTTTTTGTTTCTTTTTAATCCCTCCCTCAGCATTTTTTGTCGGGGTTTCAATCTATAATGTATGTTTATGCTAAATAAGTCCCGTTGTTTGTGCCCTTTTACGTTTTTAGTGATCTAACAAGTCGAAGGTATACATTATTCATTGAATCCCCCTTTTTTCATCTTTTTAATTAATCACCCTGAGGAGATGGTGGTCAATTAAAAAGATGGAAAAAATGAGTAATCAATGAATAATGTATATAGTTCGATAGTGTCCGCTGCCAAAATACATCGGTCACCAGACAGTTTCTATTTAATGACTAACCAGCCCCGCCTTTTCCTTTTCTCACAGATCAAACATTGTTGCTATACTTAAAATAAAATCTGTTCCCAGTCGTCAAATCGAACGGTTCGATTCGTTTTTCTGTTTCTACGAACTCAGGCCATATTGTTTTTCTTGGAGAACCCTTTAAATTTGATTTGTTTTCTATGTCTGTATGTAGGTAGGCATCCCAGAAACTCCATAAATCTCGTCAAGGCTTGTTCTCTGGGAAGGTCAATTTGGTGCTGCGGTCCACAGCACCAGATGTGCAGCAAGGGTGGAGAGGGTTCAGGACAGAGGGCAGACACAACATTGGTGTTTTTCTCCATTTTTCTCCCGAGAGAGAAGGATGCCAGTAATCATCATAATCGTCATCATCATCTGCGTTTTAGCGTCAGTCGTTGGACATAACCCCTCCAACAAGATTCGCAGAACCTTTATATTATTTGCATTGTGGGGCCAATGCTTTCTGAACTTGCTTAGTGCAGAACTGAATGTAGTACAGGAATTTGGAAGTATTTTCTGTGAGGAGTTCCAATTAGGAGATCACACCATGTCCAAAGCGCCTCCTTGGAAACTGTCGGTAAAAACCAAATGTTCGGGTATTTTTTCTTCAAACTTATTCGTAAAACACCGTTTTTATGTATGTGTGTTTATGTATCTATATGTCTATACACGCTAGTAAGTGTTTATGAGTGTCTATGTCTGCATGTATACGTGTGTGTATGTTTGTGCTGATTTATGTCCGAATTTCTCCTGTGCTTATCCATGTATATATGTACGTATTCATGCATGCACTATGCGTTATGGATGTATATCATGATTCATACATAAATGTATGTACATGGTTGGGCATGGCTGTATGAATGTATGCATATATGTGTTCATGCATGTGGAAGTATGTAGATGTTTAACGTTAACGATCATATGCCTCTATGAACAAACTGAAAACTGACGTTCGTTCTGTCGCTGTGAGCTTATTCTGGAGTGCAGAACGCTTACTATGACTACGATTGCAGTATTTACAAAGTCCTCATTTTCTCATCCTGACATCAATTTCTTTCTCCTCCTTTTTATGCGTTTCCTGAAAAATAACATCCCGATACTATTCTGTAAGATCAAAATGGTGGATTATAAAAAAAGACGTTTACTTCTGAACTGCGCATGCGTTGTTCCCATCAAGACAAGTGCAGATTTTTCAAAATGACTGCATTTGTTAATACTCCGTTGTAGAAGAGGCAAGAAAAAAATATTAAAAAATGAAGAAAAAAAGAAAGAAAATGTATAAAACAAAATGGGAGAAAAATGAAAGAAACAGACTGCAAAATAAGTCCTGTTAGTTACTCTATAGAAACAGTCATGCAGTCAATGTCTGTTTGCAGTATACCCTGGTTGGGATGATCAATTAAAAAATTGCAGAGCAGCTTTATCAGTGAATGAGTTATTCATTTCTCATTTTTCGGGGGCAGTGACCAATGAATAGAAGTCTATATTTCCAAACAACAAGCGTGATTTCTGTCGGACCCAGACAAAGGGACTGAACAAGGATAAAAGTACATTGTAAATAAGTCTTCCACTAAAATTCCATTTAGAAGCAATTTAAAAGTAAACAAAAACATCCAAATATAGTCAGCAAAACCAACTTAAAATTGAAGAAACCTATGTTGACAGTTCTTGTGACAGTTTTTGTTGACGATTTCTTACAGGGAATAAATGTAATCACATTGGGAAGAGGAATCTTGGAAAGAGAAATCTAGCGAAGGAAAAATAGTAAACCGAGAAAATAATGAAAGACTATGAAAGGCGAAGAAATTAATAACAAGCAAGACGCTACCGTGGATTGACGGCCCGAGGTAGGTTGTTATAAAAGAAAAAAAAACGAATAAACATTTCAGATTAAAGTAAATAGTAAAAAAAAAAAAAAAAGAATGATAATAATACAATGGTTTGCAACTTCATCTAACGAAAGTAAGTAAATAATAATAGAAGTCTGGTTAGTCCCACATTGGAATAGTCACGTGGCCAACATTAGGAAATCTAGATATAGAAGTTGTAAACAAAGAAAACAATATTTTCTCCGGGTAGGGGATATTGCTGTCCTCATAGATAACATGTACAATTGGAAGAAAATACTTCTTGTAGCATGTTGTGTTGGGAGTGACAGGTTTTTAAAAAATCGCTAAAAAAGGTGATAAAGGAATAAATCTCAAGGGACAGTAATCACTGAATTCTGAAAAGAAAGAGGACACTAACTAATGATCAATTTCTATTGCAAATTGAATCAACAGTAAAAGCCATTTGGGGGGGGGAAGGGGGCAAAAACCTTTTTTCTAAACGTAATAAACAGCAAATGTTGAAATTTCCAGCCCTTTACCTCAATTACTGCGGCCTGTCCGCATACATCAAATCTGTCAAGCGAGTAGGAGAGCACGTTTCCTTGTGAACAGTCTGATCCTAACTAAGCGAGGTGCTCTGTTGTTTGATGGCAGAGCATAGGCTAACACAGCCACAAACCTTTTCTAGAATAGTACCAATCTGGGCAATGACCAGGCTTAACATCGCTTAACCTTGTTAATCTTGAAAACTTGAGAAAACTATGTTGAAACTTATAGTGTCATTTTTTGATTTCTAATAAGCAGAAACCACGTTTCAGAAAGATTAATGAATGAAAATATTGTTCTGAAAAAATGTTTGATAGAATTTAGTGGAAAACGGGAGACAGTGGAGATTTGTCAAGATGATAGAAGATGAGAGGCAAAACGAAAAGAAATAAATGTACAAGTAGAGCAAACAAAATACAAAATCTATTTTGAAACAGCCAATCAAATTGCCTGCATTGGTTCCTACAGTTTTCATGTTAATCTAACTGACTGGCTATTTATCTACGAGTGGCATGTACAGGCCACACTAACGAGGCCTGAGAGTCAGAAACTGTGCTACCCTGGCTGTCGGAGGCGACCTAGAGTCCTAATTCGGATAGGAGAGGGCACGACTCCTTTCTCAATTTATTCCACCCTATTTACACTGATCAGGATTTATACAGTTAGCTGCTGAGTGAACATTGGGATTCGTCCTAATGAAGAGTTTTTCACACACTACTCTAATACCAAGAATCAGACCTGGATCTTTGTGCGAGTGAGGCAGATGCGCTAGCCATTACACTGAGCAAATGGAGCTAGATGGCTAAAAATTCAAACATTCACTCCATATCGTGTCTTTTCGTAAAACTCTGCCCCAGAATGGATTTTTATTCGGGGTCAATTTGTAATGTAAGTGTTAGTTAAACCGGTCCCTTAGTTTCTGTTCAGTAGCGTTCACGCATGTTTTGAAAATTCGGAAATGTTTAATGATCACAGCACAACAAAAGACGAGATAATTCATTTACTAAGTAAATACCGTTTATTCCAATTTTGTATTGACCGTTTACAATGCACCATGCTGTCAAAAGCCATTGGTCACGTAACGTATGTTGCATAGAGGGATCATGTGTACCTGAATTGATAATCTAAAAATTATCGAAAAAAAGACTTTTTATCCAAAAGTATATGAAAAATATACCAGTACAAGATTTGACAACTGTTGGTCTAAAATGACTGCACAGACTCCCAAAAGTACTTAGAAAACAATAACTAAAAAAAAAAGTTGTAGATGATGCTCACTGGTGTACAAATGCAAAATCTCAAAGTACTGAACGCAAAAATGTATCCAGGAACGCCCAGATAAACAGACAATCAGACACACAGACCGGCAAAGAGAGAAGAATCTGTAGCCCATTCACCTGGTTGGTCGGACAGGCCATTTGTGAGGCAACTGTGATCTGATACATAGAAAAATTAAACTAAAAGTACACACAAGAAGAGATGTCTGCTAGAAAAGGAGAAAATATTTTCGAATATTTGTTTTTCCAGTCTGGATCAACATGCCAGGAATCAGGATTCAGTTATAAAAAAAAAAAGAAAGAAATTTTTTTCAGATTGTGGATATCGCTGTCCCAGCAGATAACAGATGAAATGGAAGAAAGTGTAAACATGTCTGGTTGATCATTTAAAAGAAGCTGTCTCGTGACTAACGTTTTTTTGGGTAGCATGCTGTGTCTGGAGTGACCAATTACAAAATTGGACAAAAAAGTGATCAATTAAAAAGGTTACCCTTCTCGCCTTTTGTTCGGTGATGATCACTGGAATAGTCTCAGTTTTGGTAAAACGAGGGTTGACTCGACTGGAAACAAATC
The DNA here is from genome assembly GCA_963457665.1 of Thysanoteuthis rhombus. Classification (NCBI taxonomy): domain Eukaryota; kingdom Metazoa; phylum Mollusca; class Cephalopoda; order Oegopsida; family Thysanoteuthidae; genus Thysanoteuthis; species Thysanoteuthis major. Next base: position 44,440,707 of record OY735224.1, on the reverse strand, counting down.
GATTGACCATCTTAGCTTCAACTCACATTAAGAATTGAGACCAAAATATTTTGGCAGTAGTAGGAATTTAAAAAAAGAGAAGTTTTTCTCGCTATAAGGTATACATTTTTTTGTCCTTCAGAAACATTGGTGCAGCCAGTTAGCAAGATAGACAAATACATCTTTAGTATATTACAATTAAGATCCAGCACAAGTAAAAAACAATACATACATTAATAACAAAAATACACAACCTTATCTAACCACTATCAGTACTATTGATACTATTGAGCCTACCAAGCCTACCAAGCCAAGTGACAACAAGGAAAATCCCGGCAATGGATGAAAGAACAGAAGAAATGGAAGGAAGGACAGAATGAGAAAATGAGAGAAAGAGATGCCACAATCCAAATTTTACTTGTTTCCGCTTTTTTCCATTCGCCCAGTGAGAGTCTACAAAGGTCTGTATATCTTATATCTACTTAAACAAGACTTCCAATATTGTCGTTAACTTCTCATATATAAATAAAAAGTTAGCCAGCCAGCCAGCGAGCCGGCCAGCCAGCGAGCCGGCCAGCCAGCGAGCCAGCCAGCGAGCCAGCCAGCCGGCAAGACCTCCTAGAAAACTTAGAGAACTTATACTGACTGTTTTGGTGACAGTTTGGATTAATGGTTTCTAAAAGAATTTGTCGAAGAAAAAGAGAAAAGAAAATCATGATGGACGAATCATTAAGCGTTGATGCAGCAGATCGAAGGAAGAAAAAAGAATAAATTGATGGAAAGAGGGAGAAGAAAGAGAAGAAGAAGAAGAAGAAGAAGAAGAAGAAGAAGAAGAAGAAGAAGAAGAAGAAGAAGAAGAAGAAAGAGAAGTAACAGGGAAAAACGCAAAGGACGCAGAAAGATATGAAAATGGTTGAAGAAAGAAAAATAAAGAAGGAAAACTCCAAAGAGAAAAAAAATGAAGGAAGTAGAGGGAAAGCAGTGCAAAAAAATGAATGAGAAGATGAAGATGAAAAAGTAAAGGAAAAAAGAAGAGTTTAAGGAAGTTAGAAGAGGGAAACAAGAAAAAAATGAAGGAAACGGGGAGGAAAAGAGTGTAAAGAAGAAGATGGAAGGGAAAAAAAGTAAAGAAAGAGTAGAGAACAAAAAAAAGAAAGAAAAGAAGAAAAAGAAGAAGAAGAAGAAAATGAAGAAGAAGGAGGAAAAAGAGAAGAAGAAGAAGAAGAAGAAGAAGAAGAAGAAGAAGAAGAAAATGAAGAAGAAGAAGAAGAAGAAAGGGAAGAGGAAGACACAGAAACAGAAATAGAAACAGAAAAAGAAAAGGAAAAAATGAATAAATGAGAGGAAAAAATCATCTAAAAGATAAACGAAAGAAACAAAAAAAAAAAAAAGAAAAAAAGAAAGTAATTACAAAATCTCACAGATATCCGGCATTGCTTCCGTGGGCCTCGGTTCTTCGTGCAATGTTTTCATAATATTAAATTTTTTTCTTTAATGAGAAAATATCGACCTCTTCTTTGTGACCTTGGATCCATATCGAAGAGAAGGATGCAGTGGATGATTGTGGTCGGGGAGGGGGGGGGGGTCGGGAGCTAAGATTAACCATACACACAAGCACAGGACGAAATGCATTATTCAAACAGTGAATAGCACTTTGGCCGAGTTATTTTCCATCTTGAATTCTTTTAAAAAGTCTTTAATCGCCCCCATGCTACTAAATGGACGGTGATGTCTGTGCTGTTAGAGAGAACAACACATGATCCATATATGATCAAGCAAACTATATTTAAACAGGAAAAAGAACAGACTCTATTATAATGATATACATGGAGAGTCTTCATTAGTTATGTAATGATTATAAAGACCATTAATAATTCTCGGTATCGATTTTACGTGGTAGCAAATTGAGCGGCCTTAGATCATGTGAATAAATGAAAGAATCCGCATCGGACAAGAATTGTCCATTTTCTGATATTTCATACCTTTGTAAAGAACCGTGAATAGTTTTCATTCTTCCTTTTCTGTGCTTTTATTATTTTTTCTTCTGAATGAATATTTTTTAAATCTAAAATAAGGAATGATATGACGTAGAATGAAGTAAGAAGAGAAGAAATATGCTCCTCTTTCTTTTCCCACTCTCTATAACGTATTTTCATGTCTTTATGAACACCGTGAACAAATTTAAAGAGAAAAAAAAGGGCGCTTTCTTTTTCTCTTTAACCCCTCTCTTCCCGGGACACTTAATTACAGATGTTGTTAACCGATTTGAAAAAAAAGTCTTAACATGGTATTTTCGCCGTTCTAACTGCTGAATTTCGGAACAGTGAAAAAACGAAAACAAACAAACAAACAAACAAAAGATCGTGTCGTTTGTCAGTGATTTGAAACTGTCACGTGACCAAAATATTTTGGCAGCATTTTATGTTGGGAATGATCAGTTAAAATAAAGGGGAAAGTGTGAACACTGGATGACTTACAACTCTTTTCCGTATATTGTTAGGTAGTGATATCTGAAAGAGTATTCATTGATAGAAAAAAAATTTACAAAATTAGAGTAAGCTTACATCGTAAATTGAACTAGCAACTGAAAAACTAATTTAAAAGAGATTTACAAAGAACAAAAAATGTTGCTTTTTAAATAGAGGTAAATGTTTGAATACTTAGCAGAGCTAATCCTTGCTGAACTTTCACCAGCTCGTCGCACCACTGTTTCACTTATGATCTTTAGGGATCTACGTTGTTAGTCGCTACATCAAGCTGTCGTCTGACATTCTTGCAACATGATAAGTTCTATCATTTGAGTTTTCTAATGGATTCAATATCTCTAACTTCATTTTTTGTAATTTTATTTATCATACTGTACAGTGTTGTGCTCACTCTATGTAATGGTGGACATGATTCTCTCTTATTCGCGTTTCATGGTTCAAAACTGACCACAGAAAGAGACTGAAGCTGGTGTTACTTGACTATTGATCATCCGCCTTCTGCAAGCTAACTAAAAGAGGAAGCGTGATAGAATATAAAACTCCTGTCGCTGGAGCGTTTGTTTTGTCCAAGACTAGCTTCAACGAGTGGAATTCGCCACTGGCTAGGCATTGTATGTGTCAGTCTTGCAACATATTTACGGACACAGTAGTTCTGTTATCAGGCTAGAGAAAGGCTTCCCTGAACCGTTTTAGCTCGAAAAAGGGGCAAGACAAAGTTATATCAGCACAACCCAATGCTTCATAGCCTCGAAATGATGTTCCAAAGTAAATATCCGGGCAAATAAAGAAATAAGAATAGACACCGAACACCTAAATGGTATCAGATTTTCTTTTGTTCAGATTACTGGACTTATTCGCGTTTTTTCTGCAAAACAATCTAAACCTTTCTTCAGGTGCACATTCCATAAGGAAGGAATTGAGTCTTTTTCCATATCAATTGCTATCTTGTAGCAACCATTTCATTGACAAAAACACTATCGATGGTGTTTGTCTACATGATGGTATCTTTGGAATAGGTCACCTAAAACATTGGGGACGTTCACCTATACCTACGTAATATAGACTGATATCTTTTTTGCTCATCGATAAATATTCCCCAAATATGGGCTGTGCTCAATTATTTGAGTAAAATGGCGCCCACAGGCTAAAATGCAGATCAATTATACCAATGGTTCGTTCATGTACGGATGCATTCAGCTGAATCCAAATATTATACATCTGCACTCAACTTTAAGAAGCAATAGAACATTTTATTGTTTATTTGTTAACGTTATTAATAAAATACAGCATTTTATCGATGAGGTTTTGACAAACTCTCTGGAGAAAATGCTATGTAGATTGGTATCATTTTGATGTAACATGAAGATGTATATTTTATAAAGTGACCTTTTACCAGTGAGTCATAAACCCAGGGGATTTCGTTATTGAATATTCACAAAGAACTGGTCGGCCCCCCTGGGAAGAAAACAGATCATGCTCAATGCTCTCTGTTGTCAAAGTTGTCAAACATATCCAATGTCTGGTAGGATTATAAATTTTAAATTTTGCGTTGAAGATCAAAATTGGAATCAAGAACCTAACAGTTACCAAAACTGTTAAAATAAGTTTTTCTCGGTTTTCAAGTTAGTATGGCTGGCTGGCTGGCTGGTAATGTAATAGTGACGCGTACAGGAAACATCACATGGAGCAAGAAGGTTGGAAATTTGAATATTTACTTTTTATCTTTACTTACAAAAGGGCTTCTCTTTGTTTTTTTGTTTTTTTTTCAAATCCCCCAAGGGTTTTGATTTGTGAGTTCAAGTTGCAATCAAATTTCATGCTAAATTGATTTCACGGTCTGTGTCCGTCAGTGGTCACGCATATCTTTTGTAAAGAGTTCATATTTCTTCAGTGATCACTGTTCGATAAAAGGTGAGAAGAGTATCTTTTCCATTTTTTCAGATGATCGCCCCGATACTACATGCTGATATTTTCTTTTGAGTGACTGACCAGAGTTTCTTTTCATCCAATCTTCAGCTTGTTCAGGTTGGTTTGGAGATAGCATTTGCATTATTTTGATTCTTTCCTCAAATGTTCTTCTTTTTTTTTACTACGTAGGCAACTTATAAGAATCCACTTCCGACTTGCTAGGACCCTTTGATGCCCTTTGAAGCTAAAAAAAATTGGATTTCATTTCTAACTCGATATAAAGAAATAAACAATAAAACGTTTTATTGCATCTTTACCTCATGTGCAGATGTATACTTTCTTAGATTCAGCTGAATGCGTCTGTACATAAACAAACCATTTGCTCTCGTTTCGAAAAAACATGTTAACCGTACTTCGTCCTTGTCTTGTTCGTCAGTCACGATTATTGATGAAGGTAAAGACTTTCATGGTTTTGGAAATCTGGGTTTTTTCGAAAAATCCTGATTGGTTGCTAACCATAGCTTAAGAGTCTACCACCCTATCGGAAGGAGGATTCACCCAAAGGGTGGGGGTTCAAGTATTCCAACGAATGGTTTGAAAGGCTACTAAGTTAAATGAGATGTCCTGTGCGTTCTGAATTATTTCCACTCATTTTCTCCGTATACATAGCAGTAGCTGTGAAATTTTAAAATCAAATCAATTGATATTACGAAGTGGTCTAATTATATACAAAAAAGAACAATTATTTAAGATGATTCGTTGTTACAACGTACTTGAATGGAAGGATGAAAAAGTAGTAATCTTATTGATAAAAGTGAAGGAAGGTATTGGAAAGGTTGGGAATCATTCCGGCATTAGTTTAAAATGAATGTAAACTCTCTTAGTGAAATTCTTTGTTTGATTCCACAATTTCTTTTCTCGTACTGTTAACTGTTAGGGCCATCTGTATACGTTTGTACATTTTATTTGTATGCTATTCTTGTACTTTTAAAAAAATCAGCCTTGGAAATTTCATACTCCTCTGGTCTTCGGTGGAGAGTTTCATTATTGACATATGTGCAATACAAACTGTTAACTTAACAAGTGTCTTGCTGGGGTTTCAGGGCATCCTTCAACATATCCTACAATCAATTCATACCAGTTTGGCTTTTGCTGTATTGTGTTCAGTCGTAAGCTCACTGGATCGTAATATAATTTGAAGATTCACTCGACCATGAGTTTTTGTGAATAGCATTGGAAAAAGACCTCGAGGGAAGCTGTAGGGGGTCCCAAATTAAGAAGTTTTAGTGAAACGAGTTTGCTAGGAAAAAACCAAGGGAAGTGGAAGGACATACCCAACACGATCGTAAGCCTATTCCCGTTTTCATACATCTATTAGAGTGTACCCATCGAATATCGTGGATTATGTAAGTATGAATCGGCATTAGTAAGCGTAAATCTACTTCAACAAGTAATTTATCCTTGATAATTCGAGTATACTGTTTTTAGTTCTCTTCATAGCCTTGAGTCATCTCAAACTGATTGAATGTGTGTTCAGAAATGAAGTATTAAGAGTTCCAATGACGTAATCTTCATTGTTTTGTTATAATCGGTAAGTAAATTAACCAATGAGATCAACGCACAAACAAAGACAAAATAAATAATTTTGCGTATTCCTCCTTCTTGGACGTCACCACGTTCCAGTCGTTCTACCCTCCAGCCTTGTTCAAATATATATAGTATTTGAAATGGTTCATTCATTCAATTCGCAAAAATAAATTCTTCTCATTTCAATGTTCACGCGGGAGGGTTTCTTTTATCAATAAGTTTTTCTCAGTCAATTCGTTCTTGTGATGCCAATTTTGCAAACTGTGGCCAAATTTGTTTCGATGTATAGTGAATGCATTAGGATGGTCATCTATTTCAAGTCCTCTGTTGTGTTCATAAACTCGTTTTTAGAGTGGCCTGGAGGTTAATCCAATATCTTCTCAACGCAGTCCTAACAAAGGAAATTCATGCATACATTGACTGGAGTTTTTTTGTTTTTGTTTGGTAGCTTGGTAACTAAGCTTCTGATTGTCTCAGATGCTTATAGTGAAGTGTTAATTACGATTTCGTATATTGTTGGCGAGTATCAAAGTTTTTTAATTTGTTGGTAAGGATATGTACCTTCAACGTTCCTGTGTTAGGAATAAACTCTATAATGGGTCCAGCTGAAATATATTTTCCTGTTTGTGGTGAAGTTGGGATTATAACTTACAGCATTAAAATAGAGTCATTTAGGAAGCAGTATGCGTTTTGTGCCTTTATGTGTACAAAGGAATCGGATTTTAAAATTCAAGAAAGAAGCATGAATGCAATCTGTTGAGTTGAGAACCTTTACGTAAACCAAATTTTTATCTATAAAATTTGTTGTTGAAGTTATAAAAAAAAAACATTGATTTGTTAAGGGTGTGCATATTTTAATTGAATTGGGGCAATGACTTCTTTGGATTTTCCAAATTGATTATTGAGAAAGGTTACGCATTTTTCATGAGTATATTGGTGTCAACAGCTTTAACATCGAATCTGACCATTATAAATATTGATATTTTTCAATGTGATAAAAAGGTCACCCGAGCTTTTTATGTGCAGGGGTCTAATGTATTTTAGCATTGGCTTTGGCTATTCCATTAGGGTCGTTACTTACGCTAGATATAAAGAGTTTCATGAAAATGTCGTACTTTTGATTCTTTGGTAGACCGTGAAATTTTGGATTTTGGATGATATTATAGTGTAGACCACGATTTTTATTCATTGGCTATTGATTCTTTCGAAAATGTTGTTACTAGTTGCTCTGTTGGTGTAGAGTTAGTCTATTTCAAAATAGGTGTCATTGTTTGCGAAGTTTGTTAATTTTTCGTGCTCTCCATGATGACCAGGCCACTGCCCTTGTCTGATGGTGTTATAGTTAGTGGGTCGACCCTGACTAGTTGGTTCAACGCCTCTCTTTAATCTCTCGGTATTGTTTTTTTCCGCTGTTGTTGTTACAGGTGTTTATTGTTGTCATTGTTGTTGTTTTTCTGAATTTTTAAGATGAGGTATTATTATTTCTATTATTATTCAGACTATTTTCATTTTGGTTGTTTTTCATTCAACGTTTCGGCCATTGGACTCCACGGCCTTCATCAGGTATCATCTGGTAGATGTGGGGAAGTAACGAACCGAACCCTTTATTTAACCGACGGGGTTATATTGACCGCACTCCCCTCTTAGCAGTAGTAGTAGTATTTTCGAATTATTATTGTCTCATACTGAGATTGAACCTAGAACCAGTAATTCTGTTTGATTCTCTAACCTCTACGCCATGTGGCCGAAACGTTGTACGAAAAACAACTAAGATGAGGATATTCCGAATAATAATAGAAGTCATTGTTGTTGCTGTTGTTTTATGATGATAACTTGAAAGTAGCCTTTAAGGAGGCTGTACCGTAATGGTTGTAATGTTTGGTAAGGATGACGACAATATCGCAATCGTTGATCCCCGTTGCAAACTTTCAGCTGAAACTAATCGTCTTCGTTCGGGTGGTGATGAGTACTATTAGCTTCTGAATGCAGTCACAGCAAACGATATTTCCCCATTTACTGCTTGAAGAAAAAGGATGTATTCTGCATTGATGTTTCCGTGTGAGTATTTGCTTTAAGTGAGTGACTTGCTATCTCAATGTGTGTTCGTCTTGGTTCCTGAGGAGGTTTCCCTGAAGTATTTTCTGTTTGCTTTATGGCTTCTTCGTGAAATTATTCTCCCGTCTGATCGAGTATTTAGGCAGAGGCTCTGAGGTATTCACGGAGGTATTGAACAGAGAAAAAACAAAAACAAACCAACAAACAAACAAAAGATCGTGTCGTTTGTCAGTGATTTGAAACCGTCACGTGACCAAAATATTTTGGCAGCATTTTATGTTGGGAATGATCAGTTAAAATAAAGGGGAAAGTGTGATCACTGGATGACTTACAACTCTTTTCCGTATATTGTTAGGTAGTAATATCTGAAAGAGTATTCATTGATAGAAAAAAATTTTACAAAATTAGAGTAAGCTTCCATCGTAAATTGAACTAGCAACTGAAAAACTAGTTTAAAAGAGATTTCCAAAGAACAAAAAATGTTGCTTTTTAAATAGAGGTAAATGTTTGAATACTTAGCAGAGCCAATCCTTGCTGAACTTTCACCAGCTCGTCGCGCCACTGTTTCACTTATGATCTTTAGGGATCTACGTTGTTAGTCGCTACATCAAGCAGTCGTCTGACATTCTTGTAACATGATAAGTTCTATCATTTGAGTTTTCTAATGGATTCAATATCTCTGACTTCATTTTTTGTAATATTATTTATCATACTGTACAGTGTTGTGCTCACTCTATGTGATGGTGAACATGATTCTCTCTTATTTGCGTTTCATGGTTCATTTACTGCTTGAAGAAAAAGGATGTATTCTGCATTGATGTTTCCGTGTGAGTATTTGCTTTAAGTGAGTGACTTGCTATCTCAATGTGTGTTCGTCTTGGTTCCTGAGGAGGTTTCCCTGAAGTATTTTCTGTTTGCTTTATGGCTTCTTCGTGAAATTATTCTCCCGTCTGATCGAGTATTTAGGCAGAGGCTCTGAGGTATTCACGGAGGTATTGACAGAAAACGTCCAACGATTCCAGGATTATGTCTTTGCAATTTTCTCCTCGATCCATCTGATTGAGAAATGTTACCGTTTTCCTGTGTAAGTGCACTGATAGAAGGAAATCCTTGTGCCTTCAGCCCTTCCCCTCTGGAAAAAAAGCAGGTTTGACTGACAAAACAGCAAAATAAACATCGAATTTCATTTGTCCTCGAATTTTCAATCCCGCCTCGTGGTACTGGATGGGATAATGGATTGTTTATAAGCAATATGAAGAGAAGTTATACAACGAAACAGCTGTCTATGGATGACACAATAATATATGTATATACTAATATAGATATATAGGGAAAGAGATAAAGAGAGATAATGGATTCAGTACACATACATTTGGGGGCTTCCATAACCGAATGATCCAGTTTATTTGGATCTCTATCCTCTATATAAGACATTATTGAGTCTATTTTCCAGGGTAGAAAACCTCAATCATATTTAGCTCTAACATATCAGGCACTTTGTGAAATAAACCCTGCACAAATGGGGTATAAAATTACTGATTTGCACTTCGATATATATATATATATATATATATATATATATATATATGTATACATATATATATATATATATATATATATATATATATATGTGTGTGTGTGTGCGTGTGTCTCTGTGTGTGTCTGTGTTTCTGTGTGTGTGTGTATGTGTCTGTGTGTTTGTGTGTGTGCTCAGAGATAATATATGCTCCAAAGTCAAATTTCTGGCATGGATTTGAAAACAAAAAAAAAAAAAAAAAAAAAAAATTCAGCGGAAGTAATCCAAGACTGGGAAGTCAATGACCGGATATGTCCGTTTTACCGAGCATGCGCTGATGAAACTAGGTATCAGTCGATTCAGACAAGCAGATTGGAACTTGAATTTCCTTTTATAGTCTAAATTACCTACATTGTTTCCATGATAAAGATCCGCTCTGCTAATTTAATAGTCCTTTCATCTTCCGTTCGGCTGTCGGAGATTAGGAACACACACATACACACATGCACTTCGAACAGTGTTACCAGAATCATTTTCAAATTTACATCCTCACGCAAGTCGGACAATATCTAAAATCATTCAGATTTTCCATATGCATATCCAGAATCCAGATTACATTATATATCTAACTACTATTGCAAAGGTCTGTGTGTGTGTATTTGTGCTATTTATTTACTGTCCCATTAGAGCAAAATGTTACACAAGGTCGAAGCTCAACGTGGGGAAAATAGGAGACACCCTACCAAAAAAGGCTCCAACGGACGCAACTTTGATTGCCAAGCGACCGTAGAAGCTAAAACAACCTCCGTCACGAAAGTGTCCTCTTTGGGACCTACTCCTCTAAGTGCAAAGGAGCAGTGCTGTCCCAGGGCAACGGATCCCTTGCAGCTGGGCTGGTTAATAATACAAGAGCCCAAGGACAAGTCCAAAGGCTCCCCCATGTGCGTAGTAAAACCTCATTGGCTGATGCATTGCACCGGTGCGCTCGGTCTTTGACACCCCTACCTCCGGCCAACTCGACAGTGTCAGTACCAGCTCTTCGGGCTCTGCCGTGGAACAGATACAATACTTTGACCCTGCCATAAAAGGCCAGAAAAAGGTGTTTATGTGCTCCCACGTGTGTGTGTGTATGTACTGCAATTATTTGATAACCCATGTTTTCGCCTTTCGCTCAAGTGTACGAAGTTGACATTCACAAAGGAAAACAGTGATGTGTTTGAAGTTATTTGGATCAACTTATTATGGCAAAATTATTATACACACACACACACAAACATATATATATATATATATATATATATATATATATATGTATATATATATATATATATATATATATATATATATATATATATGTATATATATATATATATATGTATGTATGTGCGTGTGTTGAAGATTATATATCTTACCTAAGTTTCAATCAATTATCTCCCTTGACTGACTTGTTTTTTCTCAATATAAAGTTTTACATATGGAATATTTAAACACCGGAAGAAAGTGAATGGAATCGTTCGAAGCCGAACTTCCGAATGATGGATGGAAATTGTTTTACCTGATAGACTTATGACATTCTCTCCCACACACCATAAGCTCTGACCCTTTCCAAACATTCAGATTCAGAAAAAGACAAGCTCTGGTACTATGAATAGACAAACTGTCACTCTAACCGTCCAGATATCACTAGTAGCAGCATTAGCCTTTCAACGTTCTTTGTTGGATATAGACCCTCCCCAAGAGTAACCAGAACTTCCTGTCGTGGGTTTCACATCCTAGCTATATCTTAAACTTGTCTAACTCTGTATACAATCTTATATACAATCTTACTCTCTGTCGGTTGCAGTTTCGCGAATAATCTCTTGGGATCTGTGTTATACGTTGTTACGTCTCGCGGTTGTCTGACATTCTTGTAACTTGCCATCTGAGTTTGCTAATGGATTTTCTGATATCCTCGACGCTTTCTTTCTCAAATATACTGTGCTGTCTTGTGATCTCACCATGTGAAATTGAGCATGATCAGCTTTCATGCACGTTGTATATCTTTTTAAGATTACAAATCTCACTTTTTATTCTATTGAAAAAACGTAGAGATATCCGTACCTAACAAAAATAAATCATTGTTGCCCACGTGTGTACAAGAAGTAGTAATCTAAAAGTTTATTTGAAATTATAAAAAAATATTTCTATCCAGAATTGCTTAAAAAATAGATCTATTATCAGAAAAAAAATATCAACGTAAGATTTCCGCACTGTTGACCAAAAATAACCATAGACACCACAAAGGAAAAAAAGTTTCAGCCCCCATAAGATGTGACCAGGTGCGCCAGGAAACACAGGCGAGATAGTGAGAAGAATTTGTAGCCAACTCGGCAGTTATGTCGAACGTACTGTTCGTGGGTCTACGGTGCTATTCAATAGCGATTTGGGACATTTAAATGCAACAAAAACATCTAAATTTAAATGAAAAAAAATTATCCAACTTGGCAAAATTGCACATGAGTCTATGGAGTAATACCGTATAAGCGAAGGGGAATTAATTTTCTTGCAA
>OY735224.1:44338628-44426128 GCA_963457665.1 Thysanoteuthis rhombus | reverse complement strand
TCCTGCATTTAACTAGTTCACTCTCCATCTTGTTCTTTGTCGGCCTCGTCTTTTATGTGATCTCTGGGGATCCATGTTGTGAGTGGTGATGTCCTTAGGTTGTCTTTCATTCTTGCAACATGGCCTGCTCATTGCCATTTGAGTTTTCTTATAGATTCAATGTCTCTGATCCCCGTTTCTTTTCCGATATATTGTGCTGTCTTGTGATCTCTCCATGAGAGGTTGAGCATGATTCTCTCATGGAAACGTTGCATGCTTCTCAGTTTGTGGGTCTGTCTCTTGGTTAGATTCCATGTTTCTGATCAAGTGACTATCGGGAGGTTGCATTGGTTGTATACTCATTTTCAAAGATTATTGGGATCATCTTGTTTTTGAATGTTGAGCTTGCTTTGCCGGAAGCTTGTCACCCTTGGGTGATTCTCCACTTGATTTTTTTTTTGTTGTGGATTTCATAGATTCGTTGTCCTAAGTAGATTGGACCTATAATTTTCAGACAAAATCTCCTGAGTTTTCCAAAAGTTATCTGGGTGGTTTTTAAATGTATTTATGGTTTCTACTGTAAATTTTTGCTCGATATGTTAACATTTCTTCTTGTTAACTGCCCCGCCAATCTCCATTCTTTTTGCTTGACTACTCATATAATATCCTTTGTCCTACTTCTTCCACTTTTTTTTCTATCTCCTTAAGTTTCTCCGTATAATTTCTCTTTACAGCCCTTTATGTGCTTTGATTTCCAGTAGGTTTTGCTAATTCACATGTATAGTATTCGTAAGTCATAGCTTTTATATGCATTCAATGTCTTCATTTTACCCGTTGCACATCAATATGTCTCTCTTCATAACAAACACTCCACAGCCAATTGTTATCAGTCTCTTTCTTTCGTTTTCATAGTCTTCCTCTAACTTCATTACCTGCCCCTTGGTAACCTTCTCCCAAGTACACCCTCCATCTTAATGGTCTTTGGGGGAATCAATGATAAACCTTGGGGGAGGCTTGTCTTAATAATGAAGAATTATTGACAGCAGTGGCCAACGACCCATGAACATCAGTCGACCGAGGTCGAGGTTTAGCCAAGGCTGTTTAATTCACCTTGCACTAATACCCTTGGGAAAGCCGCAAACCCACTTCTCTTCCCCCTTATATGAGTAAATAGCAATTAAGTTGGGGCCCTTTAAACCTGCAAGACTGTCCATTTAGGAGAGCGTTACTTTAGGGGGAAAATAAACTAAAACTTGGCCTTTGCCGTGGCTTGTCCCAAATCTTGAACAATGGGGAAAGGTTGGGTGTAATGGACCAGTGTAACGATTACTGAGTTTGAGGTTCAACAAAGGCTGTTAAAGATAACTTCACATTGATGCCATTGGTAGAGGCATAAATCAACCTGTGTAGAAAAAATTGAGAAAAAAGTCTGACCTCAAAATTTTGAAATTTCTAACTGTTTGAACGTAACTAATTTTGATATTTCACCATCCTGTTCTAATAGTTGAATGTTCTTTTTTCTTTCATGAATTCTCTCAACTTTATTTAAATTTATACTCCATTTTTGATATCCGATAAGCATAGATGCGTATTTTCAACCGAAAGATATTCGTATATACGTCGAAACATTCATGGAAAAATAAACAGTATTTGATAAGACGGCGAAATGCTAAAAATTGTTCCATTCGATTCCGGCTTTTAAAAACTCAATGGATGATAGATTATTTTTGAAGGCAAACAGGAAATGAAAGAAATATCGACAATCGATGTAGTTTCAATGTCAAAAAGATAACAATTCAAGTCACTCTAAAACGTCTAATTGGCGACTGGGGCCAGTTGAGCGCTGGGGTGTGTTGAATCACTTGTTTTAATTTTTGTTTTTGCCATTGGATGGTGCCACTGATGGCCTCTTTCTGAGCAGATATGATTTTTCCACTTTTGTAACTGTTTGAGTCATGTTTTGTAAATGCGACGACTTTTGTATGAAAGCGTTTTTTCTCGACCTGGTAAGTAACTTTTTTTCAATTAGAAAAACTAGTACTGAGTACATGCTGTATTTTCGGGTCAATGATAATGTAGTCTCTGTTGATGAGAAATGGCAATAAATAATATATATATATATGTATATATATATATACATATATAAATATATATATATATATATATATATATATATATATATATATATGTATGTGTGGATCAACAAACTTAAAACCCTATATCCTAATGGATTAAATACTAAACTGAACAACCCTCACCACACAGAACACTAATACACACAACTCCTACCATTAATATCCTCACACCCACATCTTAGACTCATTCAATAATGGAAGCTTCAAAGTCACCTAGACCCATAGGAAAAACTTCTCCTTGGCCTGTTATAACCCCTGTCCAAATCATAGCCAAAACATTTTCAGTAACTTTTAAGGTTGATACCTATGTAGCTCCTTGACCCCACCACCCCTCCTTCTACACTATCCCAAACATACCAAAAAATCCACCTCCACGACACTACCCCCTACCTTGACACACTCTGCCCTCCCCAAGACCAACTGCTGCTGCTTTACCAAAGACCTGATACCTACTGGACATTCTTCCATTCAGCAGGAGGCCTCTAGTAGCCCTGACAACAAAACTTACCCACAATGCATAGCCCCTGGCAGTGGACTCTGGTTCCACATGGTACATTTTAATTCACACTCACACAACACACACCACTGATGATGGGAGAAATCCCGAAACATGTATGGACTATTGACATATAAGGATTAATAAACCTTACCACCAAAAACTTCACTCCCGAGTCTGTCTCACTCTCTAAAGTACACATTATATATATATATATATATATATATATATATATATATATATATATATATATATATATATATATACTAAATTTGAAATAACTTCTGTGATAACAATTTCTTGGTATAAAATGTAGAGGAAAAAACATGAGACTGGGAGCAGTTGGTTAATTAAGGCTAGACTACTTAGTTTGTTGTAATTATGTACCATTGAGACAGAGGATGATATAAGGTTACAAAATAACAAACTAAACATTAAACATGTCTTCGGTGTTGTCTGTCTGTTCCCATCATTCTATTTTCCATCTTCAACCTTATTACAAGATATCATTGAGGTCCACTCTCATTTAGTTCCACTTGTCATACCAGGTGGTCATTACATTCCAAAAATCTTACATTTCATTCAAATCTATTTTTCTGTTGGATTTTAAAGATATTTTGCAGTTATAACAATGTAGTAATCATGCCTGTACTTATAAGCAGGAGATCTACCTTACCCAAACTATCAACCATTCCCAGTGCTTGGAAAGCTGACAAAATAAACTTGACAAATACTTCAAATGATCAAAAAGATCAACACGAATGGATTCTCTTTTCCATCGTAACTTTTGGTCGTATTTGCAATTTAACAAAATAATTTCGCAGGAAGTTACAGATATCCAAGTGGGAAACGCACCATCTAGCCTCGGTATTCCCATTATATATATATATATATATATATATATATATATATATATATATATATATATATATATGTATGGATATTTTTGTGTCATCCACAGACAGCTGTCTGGTTGTATTACAACTCTTCAGTGTCGCTATAGACTATCCATTATCCCATCCAGTACCTAAAGGTAGGATCAGAACTTTCGCTTCAGACCAGGAGGCTGGCATCTTATCCGTGCCCTACGTAAAACTGGACGGTCAGTAAGGTTGAATATAAGCGGTGCGTACTCATAAACACACACAATCACACACACACACAAACACACACACAGACATATATATATATATATATATATATATATATATATATATATATATATATATATATATATATATATATATATCTGGCCATGAGCCCAGGTAAAGCTGGTGTTCGACCTTGGGTTAATAACTCTATCCCGGGAAAACAACTACTTGCTCCTGAAGACATAACGAAGTTGTTGCATTGAATTCCCCCTCCAATTTATTTACATGGTGCATTTTTACTCGAATAAAAGTATGTTTGAACATTTTGATTTGTCAAAGTGAATAAATAAAAACCACAGTAAGCTTTTTACATTTCCTGCTTTCTTCATTCGGTTCGACTAACATTATCTGGAGTTCATGAACGTTCTTGGCAAAGACGGTGATGTCATCAGCAACTCATCCGTGACTTAGCTATTTGCCATGAAATATGATTCTTTCACCAAATGTCTATAAAAAAAACTGGTACAGCATTTCGTGTCAAACTAATGGTGATGGAACTATATACAGAAATTCGAATCTTTTTGCACACTATTGTTTCCTTCTGGCGCTGGTTACAAAACGGCTGTGCGCGCGCAAAAGTGCACACCTTCTAGAGAACCGATGAACAAGGAAAAGAATAATCTTTTTGAGATTTTCGAGGACTAAAATTCATATTAGTTTCTTCAGGCAAAGGCAAACATGGACGCCCAGATAAGGAGATTTTTTTTACTTGTCTTGCAGGCCAGGACAAATTTAAAATGGAATGTTGATCGTGCAAAACAATGAAAATGTCTCAGGTAGCGTTGAAAAAAATCTTACTAAAAACAACGTTCGATCTTATGGCCACTGCAAAAATGAGACTTGAGCTGAATTTTTCCGATATCAAATTTGTTCGCTGAAAAAAAAAAAAAAAACTAAAATGGCTGCAGCGTCATATATATTCAATGAAGTTGGCCGGCCGGATGAAATGAGGGTACAGGTCATATTTAGCCCGCAGGCCGTAGTTGGTCGTCCAGTGAGTTTGTTGCAGCGAAATTCGGCAATAATTCTTCTGATTGGATGCCGAAAGCAATTTCTGTTTCCATATGGTCTGTGAGGGCACCGGGTATCTGTCTCAAGTAGTGCTGATAATGTTTCGTCGAAAATAAGACACGACAAAATCTATACAAGTGTAGTTAGTCATTCAATAGAAACTGTCTAGTGACCACTGCCTTTAGTGAGCATGCTGTGAAAAGGAATGATCAATGAATAAAGTACTCCTCTTGCTCTTGCCCTCACTGGAAAATTCTGCATCTTGAAAAAAAAAAACAGCAACAAAAAAAACAAACACTGCTGGACATAAACTAAAAAATCAATTTAGCATAAACTTATCTAACAAATTTAATCCTACCCTAAAAACCCTTTGGAGAGGAGGTATCATTTAAAAAAATTTTCACGTTTTCTTTTTCGGCAAGGGGTAATAAGGAGTGAAGCTTCTGATTTTCAACCTTTCAAATCCATTGGTGCAGCCTGTACCATCGATACATATATAACCAGCCAGCTGACTTAAACCCTGGTGATACCAGTTGACAGCCTGGATGACAGGTTTGTTTGACGGCTCTTATCTAATATTGGACGGTCGAGGATCTACAAAGTTCATCCCAGTTTATGGATGCATCGCTTTTCCTAACACTCTACAAGTTTCTGGTTAGAGCACATTTCGGCTTCGTGAATTCAGTGTATTTTCTTAATAAAATGAGACCTGTAGATTAATTACAGTCTGTTCAAAGAACGGCAACAAAACAACTACCTAATATGAAGAACTTACCATACCCAGAAAGGCTACCAGTATCGAGGTTACCAACACTAAGCTATCGTCATATCAGATGTAGATGATAATGGTGTTTCAGATTCAACTGTGGACGTCTTTTATATATGGAAGGAATCAAAAGACCGGTTTACTTCGGGGACGTATAATATGAAAGTCTTCCAAGTACTGGCGTTGAAGAGATGCTTTTTGTGTCCAATCAGCTGACACATTGTCGCACCAAAGATAATAAACCCATTTAAATACTACTAATATAGTTAGGGCAAAATCAGGGGATTTTGAATGACACTTATGAAGCAGAAATTAGAATAAATATCGGCAGTCACAAACACTGGAAGGGGTTTGGAATCTGGGAGTCCAGTGGGGAGAATCCATCATTAACCTGACTTGAAAATATCTTCAATAAGATTTAATATATAGCCACCGATAAAAAAGCAATATTACCCCTGAAGTCAATCAGCATTCGCAATTATTTGTATTCTGTACGGCCTCCTGCTACAGGGCCCCATGAGTCAATTAGAATAAATGTACTTCCTACACTTTGATCAAAACTAAGTGATCTGGTGTTGTTTTTAGGTCATAATAACAAAACATTCTTCAAAACCACTCAGATAATTTGTCTTGCCCATAGAAACAGCTTTCGCACATCAAAATGAAGTATTTGAAACCTGCTCACTTGCTTATGTTTCTTTGATCCCGATATGCACATTGCTCAAAGGACAAACGCTCTCATCCTTGCCACGTGTCACTGGGCGTTGTGTTTTGACTCATTGTCATATTACTAAACACATATGTGAGCATGTCAGTTATATTTATACAAGGTACAAATACTTTACATGCATACGCATATATTGCTTGATACACAGATATACACACACACACACACACATATACATACACATATATATATATATAGATATAGATATAGATATAGTTACTTCTTCTGAAAAGATTCTTGGATGTATATCGACCTATCTTCTTCTCAGTGGAGAAATTCTGTCCCTTTCTTTCTCTCTCTTCAACTCCTTGTCTCTCATTTTTTCATCCGAACTTTTATGGAAAGAGTAGCTATGGAAGGATCCATTGATTCAAATGATAAAGATATTTTTATCGGCAAAATTGTCACCTTTACGCCAAGGTGTCACACACAAAATGTCACATAGTTCATTATATATATATATATATATATATATATATATATATATATATATATATATATATATATATATATATGTATTTATATATATGTATATATATATATATATGATTATATATATATACATATATATACATATATATATATACATATCTCTCTCTCTCTCTCTCTCTCTCTCTCTCTCTATATATATATATATATATATATATATATATATATATATATATATATATATATATATAGTACCTGTAGTCGGGTAAAACATGTAAGAATTGAGAAAAAAACTAAAGCACTCAGGGCTGCAGCTAAATGGGAGGCCTGATTCTTTTAAATGCACTCTCTAACATTTATTCTTTAATATCTGTAGGGATGCATGAGATCTTTTTCTAGTTACCAATTGTTGAGAAGAATATCTACGCTCATTCTAACCCTTATGGGGTCCTTTCGAATTAAACCCAGTGAATATCTATATATAAATATTAAATAAGAAAGTATTGATATTAGGCTTTAGGCAAAATTAGACGTCCATTATTGCAATATAGTGAATAGAGTTCCACCTCTAAAATCCTCAATTTTATATACAGATAGCTGAAGAACCTGTGTATTGTCTCTGTCAGGTTTAATATTTTAGATTTAAAAAAAAATACGAAAATCTTTTGACATGTAAAAAAAAAAAATCAATAGCTTTTCACCCCTTATTTGGGGAAAACGCATCTTTTCACTTCTGCCAAAATAAGAAGAAGGAAAAGTGGCCCCTCAAGGGTAGAAGTTTCCGCTTAAAGCTGACCTTAAATACTCCTTCACACTTTCGACTGCTTAATCCATGAACAAGTATCCCTTCACGTCAGACGCCCTTAAAAGAGGGGAACCAAATCTCCAGTTCTTTTTCAACTCTTAAACAGAGCAATACTTTCCCTTAATTTTTGACTATTCGGGGTGGGGGCAAAGATTCGCTTCATTTTTAAGGAAAAATCCTTTTCATATACTTTTCCTACGTCTTTTGAGTATGTATGGAAAATTTGGCTAGGTGGACCTATGATGTTGGTTTTTCCTACCGTGATAGTGAATTAGACATATCATATATATATATATATATATATATATATATATATATATATATATATATATATATATGTATGTATATATATATATATATATCTGTGTGTGTGTGTGTGTGTGTGTGTGATAGAGAAGAAACAAAAAGAGCAAAACGAAAATCTATCATTTTTTTGCGTCGAGGTAATAAATACCCATTCTCTTTAGCTGCCTTAAGGGAGTTGTTTTCCTTCATTTAAGACCCATTCAAGATTTATGTAAAAATATTACAAGATTAGAAATTATATCAATGGACAGAAATAGTAGAAATACTGAATTTGGTTGGACTGCATCCATGTTTAGATACCTTTCATAGCGGGAAAAACAACCTAAAACCTCTCTTTTATATTCTATCTATCCATCTATCTATCTATCTATCTATCTGTCTATATATGTATATATATATATATATATATATATATATATATATATATATATATATATATATATATATGTGTGTGTGTGTGTGTGTGTAATAGAATGCAGATTTGCTACACAAACTACCTTGTGTTTCTGCCCTGTTTGGGGCTCATCAAGCGAATGAATCGAGCACACCATGAAATAAATCCATTACATTTCAGAAGTGGCTTAATATTATTGATATATTATTATATTATGTTTTGCTGCTAGCCTGATTTGTACCACATATAGCATTCACCTGATGAGGCCCAGAGAGGGCAGAAACATGAACTAGTTTATGTAGCGAATCTACATTCTACTATTTATTTCTCAGCTCCACTCTAAAACAACTTAACTTCAAGAGTTAAAATTTGTATGTATCGAGCACTCTATGAAATGTATCCATCACATTATCGATATATTATTGATATATTATATTGCCTGATTTGTATCACACACACACACACATACACACACACACACACACACACACACACACACACACAGACATATATATATATATATATATATATA
This sequence comes from Thysanoteuthis rhombus, assembly GCA_963457665.1. Lineage (NCBI taxonomy): Eukaryota > Metazoa > Mollusca > Cephalopoda > Oegopsida > Thysanoteuthidae > Thysanoteuthis > Thysanoteuthis major. The sequence continues at coordinate 44,417,397 of OY735224.1, read as the reverse complement.
TATATATATATATATATATATATATATATATATATATGTATATATTCACGTATGTATGTGTGTATATATAAACAGAGATAAAAATAGAGGAGAGGGAAGAGGGAAGTAGATACATATATAGTCGGTAAATAGCCTGGCAAGACAGATGGTCATAATCTTTAGGCTCAACAGAGTATATATTTCATAGAGTAGCCTTGAAACTGAATGTTCGATAGTTAATTAGAATCATACACTCTACTGTCTTGACTCCCAGCCAGACGTGTGAAATGTTGTTTTAAAATGTAGAGTTGACCGTGTGAAAGCCTTAATCGAATCACCATAGACCCACAAATAGTCCAAATAACCAGCCAAGTGGACGACAGATTCCTTTCTCTTTGATTGTCTGTGTTAATGCTCCTATCTGCTTTTCTATGTATGTATATGTGTCTCCGTCTGTGTGCACCGATTGTCTCATTTTGTGGGTAGCACCACGAAGCAACATTTTAAAAGTTTTCCAAAAAGTGCATTTTTGAGTTTCTACAGTCATTTTATTTAAGTGGTACTTTTAAATAAAAGATCTTATTTTAAGATTATTTCAGGTATTTTTTTACGGTTTGTTCTAGTACTTGTACATTCTTGGGTTATTCACTAATGCAGTATACGGATAATTACGATAACAATAAATCCTGGATATAGTTTGAATTTCTGGGTATCTTTACCGATGTTAATGGTCACTGTTAGACAGCAGGTAAAGGAAAAGCATTGATCACCCCCAACACGGAATATTGCCGAATGCATTAGCAACGGGATGATCTCTTCTGAATGATCAACCATACCAGCTCTTGAAGAAATAAATCCTCTCAATTGGGAAGATTGGCGCAGTACAGTATTTCTACCTAATTTCCTATCATTCGTTTTTTTTGATGACGAATGATTCAAACCACGTAAATATCCATTCATTCTGCAATGTGCCAACCCCTTAAAAAGAAAATAGAGAAAAAATTAGTCTTGTGGAGCATGGCTAATGTGTAACATGGTTGCCAGCCGGTTGGGGACATATCTAGTAAGAAAAAATGGAAACATGATCGGGCCAAAAACGGCCAATTGCCAAAAGTGTTTATAAACACAAATGTTTCATAATTTTTGTTTTTTTGTGTGTGTAGGGTATTATAATTCATTATATCCAATTTTATGGATTTGATTTTTTACATTTCTTCTCACCTCCATTTTATTTTCTAGTCAATTTTTTATCACAATTTCATGATTGCAGCCGATGCGAAGATGCAATTAAAAGTGAATGAACATGAAATAAGAAAAAGAACTACTTTTAAAAACTGCAACGTGGACCATATATATATATATATATATATATATATATATATATATATATATATATATATATTAAATTGACCGTAAATCTATTGGTTTCCAATGAGTTTCCATGCTAATCCCCGGTCAGACATCCGAAAAAAAAAACGCTTGCATCAAAAATAAAACAAATATCGTCCAAAATGCAATATAATTTATTGGCACATCAGAAAATTGTGTATATATATATATATATATATATATATATACATATATATATATATATATATATATATATATATATATATATGGAGTGTATACATTATATATCAACACGGTATAGTCTTTCTTTCTTAATTCCTTTCCTTCTTTCCAACTATCTTGTACTTTCTATTTTTATCTCGAAAATTGATCTAAAAAAAGGAATTAACGGACGTAGTGTAGAGCAAGGAGTATCCCTCTTTCTTTGCCGACCTGCGATATCGTATCTTTCTCTCTTTACCAACGCTACCAACGAGAAAAAAAGTGCCATCTTTCACTATTCAACAAATCCCTCTTCAGGTCACCTAATTCTGCGCAAACACGGTTAACAAATCTTAAAATAAGACTCAACATAGAATTTTCTCCGTTTCCATAACTGTCGATTTTTACAGCAGTTAAAAACAATTTTTTTCTACAGTATGTTAAAAAAAAAATTAAGAGGGATTCATTAAAAACATCAAAGCAACAAAATTAGTGTGGCAATAATATCACGTATACACGAACTATAAAGTTTATGTCTAAACACTTGGAGGTGAGATTTGTCAAATTTGGGGAAATTGGCAACCTCGCTGTGTAGTAGGTCCGATCTGACCTCAGTTAAAGCCTTGAACCAAACTATTTCAAGGAAATAGAATGCATAAGTTAATTTGGCGCCAAGCTAGTTAAGAATGGAAGCCAGTGATGCTAGTAATAATCTGTATTCATTTCATTCATTTGAATTCGAATGATCAAGGCAACAATTCACTTACTTGAGATGCTCGCATCACAATGTCTCTTTCTAGTGTGTCTGTGCGTGCGTGTGTGTGTGTGTATATATATATATAAATTGAGTATTCATGTGTGCGTATGAAGATATTTATGTGTTCAAATATACATGTTTTTATATGTATATGTAACTTTGATGTGATTATGCAATATTTATATATATATATATATATATATATATATATATATATATATATTTAAATATGCACAAGTATTTATACATATATATACATTTATATTCATGTATATTTCTATATATAGATACACATGTATTTAAATGTATATGTTTACGTAAATATATATATATATATATATAGATATATTGATATAAAAAATATATATATTTAATTATGTATATATACATATACATACGTGTTCATATTTGCATCCACATATATATATATATATATGTATATGTATATTATTGTTTTATGCATTTAAATGTATGTATATTTTTTACGTCCCATGATATATATATATATATATATATATATATATATATATATATATATATATATATATATATATGTGTATATATATACATATATACATATACATATATATATATAAATGAATATATACATATATCAATATATAAATTATGACAAACATACATATGTATATTAATACACACACACACTCACATATATATATATATATATATATATATATATATATATATATATATATATATATATACACACAAACGAACATTGCATTCTATACATGTGGATATTCACTAGGATTGTCTTTGACACTAAAAAGAAACATTATGAACAGTATTCCAAGTTCTGTGTAGGACACAGGTAAAACATGTACATCTTGGTGTCTTGACCAGAGATCTCAACCCTGCCTCATGGTACAGGAAGCGATATCGGATAGTTTATGGATTAGTTATACATGTATATATATATATATATATATATATATATATATATATATATATATATATATATATATATATATATATATATATAACTGACACCAATCCTATATTTAAGCCTACATTACTAAAAATAACAGACAAATTCTTGAATTTGCGTACAGACATCCTGGACCATCAACTCTGGAACGTTTTTATAAGATAACACAAATAATCAAATAGACAAACTTTGTCTGTTATTTTCAGCAATATATATATATATATATATATATATATATATATATATATATATATATATATATATATAAAAATATATCAGTGTTATATTGGTGATCTGTATCGGTCATCCTTACGTCAAAAAAATGTCATTTTTGAAGGGTACTATAATAATAATAGTGTATATAGTTTAGTTAGGAGTTGGCCTTTGACTGAAAGTTTGATATCTGATTGAAAAGTTGAACTTCGCTGCCTCAACTTTCAACCAGTCTTTTAAAACATAATTCCGAATGTTGTGATCAATGAGCGAATGATTTAATCGACTGAAAGAGCTTCACACAATATTCTGGTTCTGGGTCCAAGAGGAAACTTACTGTGGGTTCAACTTTGAGTTGATGCGTTAACCATCCTTACGTCCATGCATATAGATATACATATGGTTACCTTAAAAACTAGCAGTCTATGATTACTGACGAACTTCTTAGGAAAGCTTTTCTTAGCGGTACCCAATAGTTAGCAACTAAAAACGTATACCGATTTTTGCCTCTATTTGAAATAAAATATTACCACGAAGAACAAATGTAAGTAATTATCAAATAAACAAAAACACGTGTGAACACGTTCTCAGATATTTTGTTAACAGAAAAAATTATTTTTTCATTCATTTTCAGACAAAGTAGTAGTAGTAGTAGTAGTAGTAGAGGTGGTAGTAGTAGTAGTAGTAGTAGTAGTAGTAGTAGTAGTAGTAGTAGTAGTAGTAGTAGTGGGAGCAGTAGCATTAGTAGTTCTGGTTGTAGAGACGGGAGGAGGAAAAGGTTGAAGAAGGAGAAGGAAGCAATTGTTCACCCTGAGGTCTGGACCAAGTTTCCTAACAATACAACATGATACCGCTGAGAAAATGTATGTATATCATATTTTGGACCGACTGACAGACCAACACACGTAGAGACCGGCTGAAGAGCAGATGCGTCTAAAAGCTTGTGCTGCACCTGAAGGTTGAACGAAAATATTTAGAAAAAATGTATTCTTTCTCAGAAGCAATATTTTCTAAGCACTATTGAAAGGGTTCTTCTCCGGACGCATAGATGGATAACAGCTCGTTAGATGGGTTGTTGTGATATTTTAGCCTCTCATTGTATTCTTTGAGAGTTGGCCTCGAAATGCTGGTTCGATAGTTAATTAAAATCCTGAACTCTGCCGTCTCGGCTCTAAACCAGACGTGTTAAACTTTATTTAAAATGTGGAACTGACAGTGTGAAAGCTTTAATTAATGATTTTCGCACTCTAAATTTTCCATTTCTTCACACATAGATGGAACCAATTCGCTTTTAGTAGATAGAACGGCCGGGTGAAAGCTGATTAATAACTTGGAGTTCTATATTTATAGACACGTTAGTTGGTACCAATTCATTTATTTCTTGTCTCTCACAGTCAGGCAAAGCAGGAGGTCGAAGAAAAATCGAAAAGGAGCTTCTGGCTTGTGTTAGTGAGCATAGTGTGGAGATCAGTATCCGTGTGGGAGGATTAACAAAAAAAAAAACAAAAACAATGGTAAGAAGGTGTATAGGTAAAAATGGAACCGAATTGCTCGTATTGGAGGGAAATGAATCAGTCGCTCAATAGAAAACTGTCCCGTGAATATCGTCTTCTGGTAGATTTCTGTTTTTGAAAAGGGGTTACAAATGAATAAGTTGATTCTTTTGCCTTCTATGAGAGGTGATCGGTAGAATTAAGTGTGGATATACAAAAACCAAGCCTGAAAACTACCGAACACAAAGTGGTCAATTTAGCGTCAACTTACATTATAAATTGAGCCCCAAATAAAATCTTATTCTGAGCGAGAATTTGCAAAAAAAAAAAATATATAAGAAAACATTTTCTTCACCGAATACGTAAACGTTTGAATTTTCAGACTACTAGCTCAATTAGCGCGCTCTATTTTTGCGAAACAAACATGTATACCCAGATTGCCAGGGAGAATCACCTAAAACTGGATAAATCTATGTTGACAGTTTTTGTTGATTGTTTCTAATTAATGGCTTTTTTGTCTAGGCAGACAGTATTGGTAGCTTGAGGACATCAGTTGCTGTGTCTTAGCTCTAAGGATGGAGGAGGTTTTGTGCCGGAATCCCACTTGCCCAGTCAATGACAATGCTTCCAAAGGAAACAAATTGGAGATCGGAGTCGCTGCAGGGAATGCCTCGTCAGCTGGTCACGTCATTTGATATTCCTAGACAATCAACCTTCTCGATACAGACCAAGCTCAACGTTGCTTAACTTCAATGAATGTTCAAGATTCAACGCAGTTTGTCCTTAAATAGAAGTCGAACCTGAAATTCTATATTTATAAATACGTTAACAGGTAGGAATTCAATTATTTCTAGCTGCAACGGCAGTTGGAGAAGTGAGGAGGAAGGAGAGGGGAATGTTCAGCTTGGGTTGTTGAGTATATATATATATATATATATATATATATATATATATATATATATATATATATATATATATATATATGTATGTATGTATGTATGTATGTACGTGTGTGTGTTTGTGCACATATATATATACATGTATATGTATATGTATGTGTGTGTATGTACACATATACACACACACACACACACATATATATATATATATATATATATATATATATATATATATACATACATACATACACCGTATTTTTTCATGGTAGATTCACAGCTCATTGAAGAAGTCTAATCCAATTCAAGTGGTAGTTGACCTTGCTCCCCCAGTCAAAGTAAGAACAAAAATAATCTTCAGAAATTTCACGAAGTGGGGTGGGGCCTCACTCCCACCTTTCTCTATACCGTCACAGTAAAACAGACAGGTGTATAATTTCAAATTCCCTACTACAATTCGAAATCACAACCGAATGATTGATATTCGGTGCTCTATTTATGGAATCAACAATATAAAAGACGGAGTAATCATTTTCGGTCAGAATAGGACTAGCGATAGAACTTGACCCAGCAGGCTTTTTTGTCCCGTCTCATTTTTTATTAGCATTGAGCCCGTGACAACACGCTAGGTTGATAGGTGCCACTGATATTACCAAAGTGACCACCACGGTGCGAAGGGAGGGTTAAGTAACAAAGCAGGTGATTTAATAAGACCGAAAGGAGAGATGAAAATTACATAATTTAACGACGGAATAAGAAAGCGAAGGAGGAAAAGGAAGTAAGTATTTTGATAGGAGGTTATGATGGGAGGGGGAGAAATAATGTAATGAGGTTTATTAAGTGCGTAGAAATAAAAGGGACCTGGAATGGATATTTCTTTTCAGAGAGAGTACAAAACGGGTATGAAGAAAAGATGAATTAGGCCAGTTCATACCGTCTTGCAGACTTGGTTCTTATATACATACCTATAGTGCATCACAAAACCTTGAAAAGTACGTGGAAATTTTGAATGCCTACAATATTATCTGGTATAAATTCATTACTGTTTATGATTTCCAGATTTATTACTTTGTAACGCTGTCCAATATTGGTAAGTTGAGCAATGATCAAGTGTATTTTTAACTGAATTTAATTATCCATTTCTCCTGTTATTACACATTATGATGGACTCTGATCCGAAGTTCAACTTTCCAACCACGTTCGGACAGATTTGGTCTCTTTCCAAAATCGTGTAGATAAGACACTGTTTTTAACAACCACAGAAACAAATAAATTGAAGTCTGAACCGCTTACATCACTGCACAGTCCAGTTGCCACGAAAATCTTCAATGATTAAAAAATACCCTTGAAAAACTCATGACCACTTTTTAATATTGAACGGCGTCTATAAAAGAACTAACCTAAGAGCTAACGGTAAATAATCGAACGACTGTAGCGTCAAAATTTGAAATTGTTTGAAAAAAAATGAATCTGGTCAGGGTAAATTCTAAGTATGACATCATTGAATTTTTCAGTGAAAACATCTAGAATACAATAAAAAAAGATCTCAAACTTGTACATTCTTGAAAGCCTTAAGAGGTCAAAAAAGCTTTTTCTCCAGAAAAAAAGAACAGAAGGGGATAGAGAGCTAATTCCAATTTTCGAGTCACTAGATAAAATTGTATGGCCAGGAGCGGTGAAGCACACAACGCACAAGAATATAAACGCACAAAAACACCATATGGAAAGAATAAAAGAAGATTCTAAAGAATCTCATGATCATTATCGTCTCTTAACGTCTGTTTTTCGACGTAGGCCTTTCCCAGGATTCACCACACTTCTCTATCGTTGGCGTAGCAGAGCCAGTACTTCATGAATTTTTCTGATTTGTCTCTCCATCTAATATTCTACCGGTCTCGGTTTTGCATGTGATCTCTGGGGATCCATGTCGTGAGTCGTGATGTCCATCGGTTGTCTGCCATTCTTGCAAAATGGCCGGCCCGTTACCATTTGAGTATTTCTTTTTTATGGATTTCATGGTGTCTCGGACTCCTGTCTTCTCCGGAATGTATTTTAACGTCTTGCAGTCTCTTCATGTGAGGTTAAGCATGATATCTTCAGGTGAGTGTTGCATGCCTCTCAGTTTACTAGTCTGTCTCTTGGTTAGTTTCAATATTCAAGCTCCATGTGACTATCGGGGGGATGCTTCGGTGGTATACCTTTCTTTACAGGATCAATGGGATCTTCTTGTTTTTGAAGCTTGAGCTTACTCAAACATGTTCAAATTGCTTAAATACACGTAGGTGTAATAAAAAAAGGAGAAAATCCTCAGCCATCTTTGATGGCTACGGTTGTTCGATTACTCAGAATTTGCACTTCAGAGTTTGAAGTTTCATGCTGCACTGTATATATGATTATGGTGATTGTATATCGCTTTATTGTACCAGTCTTGGTTCTTTCAGGATTTTAATTCCTCCCTTCTTCCTTGCCTTTCAAAATGTCGTTCTCTGTATTCCCTCAACTTTTTCTCTCTGAACAAGTTTTCCCAAAATAAATAATTCATTCTCTGGATTTCATTTTCCTGAACTTTCAATTCGTAATGACATAATCCTATCTAAAAAGACGGCCCAGATCGCTTTACATCTTCTGTGAGGAAATCCAATTAACACAAATAAAGAAATTCAAGCCTGTTCTTCGTTGGCCACACAACCAGTAGAGCCGGAGACCTGGGGATAACCATCATAATCTAGACGGCTTAGAAACTTACTAAATATAAAAGTCTGGAAATTGCATTGGCATTGAAATACGTCACGATGCTGTGCAATAGAAAAGTTGATGAAAAACTGTATCAATACAATTCTCGGAGAAAGGTTGTTAGTGATTGGAACAATATCACTTTCACACAAACGTGCACACACGCTAACATTCACACACGCACGCACGCACGCACACACACGCATGCATACACATGAACGCATACACACACATACACACATATATATATATATATATATATATATATATATATATATATATATATATATATAACAATAAGTTAGGAATAAGCATCCTGGTCGGAGATTATTTTATATCCGATAACTTGGATATTAGTGAAAGGGTTTTGTATTCATTGTTGCATTTTTCGTCTCACAAAAAGATATTCAGACTGTTTTCAATGAGAATTTCAAAAAAGGTGATCTCATACTTGTATCTCACATTCATTGTGGAATTCTAATACGTACCTCTTTCTTCCTTCCTTTCTTTCTCTCTCTCTCTCTCTCTCTCTCTCTCTATATATATATATATATATATATATATATATATATATATATGTATATATGTATATATATATATATATATATGTGTGTGTGTGTAGAGAGAGAGAAAGTGAGAGCACTCTGATGGATTGGGAATTGTTAGTAAATATATTGCTTAAATTCAGCCTTATGGCGCAGGGCAGAGTTAAAATGCCAGCATCTGGGTGCGGAGCAAAGGTTTCGATTCTACCTCGTGGTACTGGATGGATGATAGATAGTCTATAGCCACACCAAGGAGTTGTAGTACGACGAAACATTATATATATATATATATATATATATATATATATATATATATATATATATATTGCTGCTATAGCGTTTAACTCGACACCATCTTATATTTTGACTTGAGATGATTATTGCAACATTTATTGTTAATCTGATTAATGGATTCGTTGATATGTATGGAATGTTACTTTGCTTCAGTCTGTTAGGTAGCCACCTTCCAATCACAATCCTTGATATCATCATCGGTTTTGCTTAACGTAACGAGACAGACGAACTGTGGAGAGTTTACTCCCTTCATTCAGGTGAGGATTGTTCTTGCTGTTCTTGTAGTACAAGACCAAAATGAACTCCGGTGTCTGACTTGGAGCGGATTTCATCGATTGCACCACCGACATTAAACAGATTTCAAGTTCAGAAAATATTGGCCCAACGATGCCTATGATATCGAGGTCCGGCAATTCGTCAGGAAGGTCTATGTCCAACGACAGTGGGTTAAAGATGGATGATAATGATGAAATGTCGTATTTCACCTCTGTCTCTCTCTCACTATATATATATATATATATATATATATATATATATATATATATATGTATATATGTATGTGTAATTGGTTGCTATACCCAAGGATTGTTTTTCTATTACTTGTCTTGTTAATGCATTTGAGAGTGCGTATTTTGATTCGATGACTGTGACTACTGTCGAAAAGACTCTCATTAGGATTCGGAAAAAATGTACATGCTATCAGTTTGGAGATTTTTAAATACTCTCAAAATCTAAATGTCATCAGTCATTTTTTCAGTCGGATGACGTCACACAGTAGGCAACAACAACGCGTGTATGTCTCATTAGGTATATTTTTAGAAGATTTTCTCTTTTCTATTCTACTTATTCATTACCAATTTTGGAGAAGAATTATTTATTGCTTGGCGCGGAACAATTTCGACACCTTTATTTGGAAGATGTATTGATGATTGAAATTTCAACAGTTTGTTCCCAAGTTTTTTGGGGGTGGGGGACTAGCTAGAAAAAAAGTCCAAAATTTTGTTTGGAAAACAGAAAACAGATTTTTTTTTATTAACAATAACGTAGAATCAGGCAGCTTCATGTCAATGTTTACGCTTTATCGGAAGAACATGCTCAATAAGATATTGACAACTATTACTGACAGCTCAGCAAGGCTACATTCTGACACGAGTGAAAGATGGCAGACAGACAAAACGTTAATTATTTTGTCTAATTGTTATTGAAATCCTTCATTTGAATAAAGTAACTGTAAAAAAAACAAAAGAAAAAAACGGCTAAACATATCATAAGGGCTGTAGCCAAAGTTGTGTGTAGAATGACTGTTTTAATTAGTTAAACAATAACAACCCGCAAAGTTTCAGAGTTTAATTAACTAGGCTTCCACCATTTGAAAAAAAAAGAGAACAAAACAAAAATGAGGAATAGAACAAAAACAAGTTTGTTTAGTCAGTCAATAGAAAACAAGATGTCTAAATACCGTATTGAAGGTGAACAATTAAAAATTAGACAACAAGATTATCAATGAATAAATTATTTCTCTCACACAGAGGCACCATTTCACGTAATAACTTTTCCCATGTACATTACACGTGAAAGATAACTCTCGGATGCGTAAAAATCATTCACACCTTGAAGTTATAAGTAAGATTGATTACGAAACAAAATAAGAGGGAGTATTATAGTTAATTTTATCACATGAAAGTATCTTTATTTTTAGAAATTGGAATTAAAATTTCCCTAAAATCTTTGTTCTTGGAAATCTTTTGAAGTAAAAGAAACTCACTATCAAAGTCAATAATTGAACAAGTTGGGTTTATGAAAATTCCATCAAATAATAAATTTGGTCTGAACAGAGTTTTTTCACAGATCATCATCATCATCATCATCATCATCATCATCATCATCATCAGTCTTTTAACGTCCGTTGTTGGACATTGACCATCCCCTGGATTTGCCACACTTCTCTTTCATAGGTGTCACGGAGCCAGTACTTCCTGAACTTGTCTAGCTCGTCTCTCTATCAAATATTCTGCCACCCTCAGTTGAGCACGTGATCTCTGGGGATCCATGTCTTCAGTCGTGATGTCCTTCGATTATCCGCCACTCTTGCAACATGGCCAGTCCACCGCCATTTGAGATTTTTAATGGATTCTATGATGTCCCTGACTCTTGTCTTTTCCCGGATGTACTGTGCTGTTTTGTGGTCTCTCCATGTGAGGCCCAGCATAATCATTTCATGTGCACGTTGCATGGTTCTCAATTCGCAGACCTGTCTCTTGGTTAGGTTCCATGTTTCAGCTCCGTAAGTGACTATTGGGAGGATGCATTGGTTATGCACCCTTCTTTTTAGGATTAATTGGATCTTCTTATTTTTAGAAGTTGTGCTTGCTCTGCCAAAGGCTTACCATCCTAGTGTGATTTTTTGCTTGATTTCTTCTTCTTTTGAGGGTATCATGGAGATTCGTTGTCCTGGGTAGATGTAGTGATGTACTTTTTCCAGAGGAGGGATAAACAACATCAAGATACATACATTTTTGAAAACTTAGATGTTCTAATGAAAACATCAAAATTTGCACACCCTCCCCCCCGTCAGAAAAAGAAATAAACTCGACTTTTGAAGGGGGAAAACGTTGATTTCCGTAAAAAAATGGAAGAGACCAGAGTCGATTGATGTCAGTTGATATAAACAGATTTTCCCTCTGCTATGTCGAATGAAAAGCATCAGGTCTTCCGATACGACTTCCTTTCTTGCTCTTAGTGACAATGAATGATTTTACACAATTTAAATACACCCCCCTTTCGATCACTTTTCTTTTATCCACCATCCACACATGCACACACAAACGGATAATTCCTGATTGGTGCAGTTAATACGTTTTAATATTACACGTACTGTAGAAAAAACGCGCTGTTCAAGGTCTTATTATAGGTTGATATGTTTTGGTTTTCAGCTAATTCTGAGTTAAATCAATTAGTACAGTATAACCTTAACTGTATCACATCAAAATCCCGTACTAATCGAAACTGCATAACTCAAGGTTTTGTTTCACACACAAGAGCGCACGAACACACTTGGAGTGTTTTTATATATCATCAGCCGCTCCAAGACAAAGAAATCTCTCTTGAGATATCTTGTCAGTCAATTCAAAATGTAGAACAGGCTCATTTCATTTGAACGTAAAACAAAACAAAAATCGATGAATCTTTTAGAAACAGCCAAGATGTCAGGCGTCAGGAGTTCAAACAGAAGATAAGAGCTTATCAATGTGAGGAGATTTATCTTGTCTTTCACTGCAACATACATGTAGACATATTTCTTTTATTTCTAATGCGTGCATTTTAGGAAAAAAAAACAAGCCTCAAAAACAGACAACAGATATGCTCGTTCTTTTCTCATGTGAAGATCTGACAAGGGTATTGTTGCAATCTTTACTTTCACGTCCACATCTTACATCGAGTCAAAAACATCTTGCAACACCTAGAAACATCTAGATTCTCCAGGTACATAGCTGAAATGTAGGAAATCCTGAATGAATGCTGCCATCAATAATGGTGAGAGATTCAATACTTTTCTTCTTAGTGCATGTGTCTGTGTGTTTGTTCATGTGTCCGAGTGTCCAACACTCCTGGCCATACTTTTTTGTCTACAGACTTGAAAGTTGGTACTCCACTGTCCAAGTAGGAAGATAAGAGATGTAAACTGCAATTCTCGTAGAAACCTATAGTCGACTATGAGTAATAGTAATACTCCATGAGTTGAAGACAAGAAAATATGGTATCTTCAGAAGAATAGCTTCTCAATAGTCTGATATCAGTGACATCATGGATATCCAAAAGGGACAAAAAAAGACATCTATTCCAGCATCTGAGAGTTTTATTTTAAGCTCAACACCCTAAAGAGCTCATTCAGGAATTTTTAGTACCTTACCTAACGGATGCACAGAATAGATCGACATTGAATACCGATGCTCACAGTCACAATTCAGAGCAATGGGGGCTTCGAATCGAAGTAGCTCTGTGCCAACATTTGTAAAGCAGTACATCAAAATTTTCATTTGTTATATTTATCGCCTGTATAGATCTTTCTTCTTTGGAAAAGAGTAAGATTTCTTTCGTATCTGGAAACCAATGCAATAATTGGTATATGCCTCCTCCCTTTCATTATATCTCACGTGCATCCACACCTAATGGACTGTGGCCAAAGATACGTCCTGACACAGCGCTGAAAGCCCGTTGAGAATAGACGGTTTCTGTATACACTCATATGTTAAAGCATTTTGGGACTTAATATCCACACGCCAATGCGTCATATCAACACAGCAAATTATAGCAATAGAAGAAAAAATTGAAACAATACTGACCGTTTTGTTTTATCGCCGTAAACATTTGAACCTCGGATGTGTTGACAAATTTCGATATATATATATATATATATATATATATATATATATATATATATATATATATATATATATATATATATATATATATCGCGGTACTGGATAGGATAAAGTCTCTAGCCACAGTGAAAAGATGTAATACATCGAAACAACAGTCTGCGGATGACACAATGATATATATATGTATATATATATATATATGTGTGTGTGTGTATATATATATATATATATATATATATATATATATATAAGTATCAACTGTGACATCCACGGACAGACCATTTGGTTGTATTAGAACTCTTTTTTTGTGCGTGTGGCTATAGAGAGTCCAATGTCCATTCCAGTACTGCAAAATTGAAACCATCGCTTAAGACCTAGACACAGATATTTTGCCCCCAATTCATGCAGAACTGGAAAGTTAGTAGAACAGAGTTGGGCAATATATTTACTTACAAATATTTCCCTATCCACCAAAGTGCTCCATTCCAGAGTTTGAAGAGCATTGCTATAGTAGTTTATTGTGAACGTGCTCCCTGCCTAAGACTGCTGAACCCTCAAGAAGGGAGCGTTAATCATAATAATGATTGATTATTGTGTCATTCATAAACAGCTGTTTTGTTGTATTACAACTCTTCAGTGTGGTGATAAACGATCAAGTATCTCTTCAAGGACCGCTACGTTAGAAATTAAATAAGCTCTATCCATTTATCTATCTATCCATCTATCTATCTATCTATCTATCTTAATTGCCTTTTTTACAAGTATCCCATCCGTCAATATTGACAAATAATATCGTAATTGAACTATGCTTAAAAATGTCGATTAGACAATTTTGTTCAGTAAAATTTCTTGCCTATATTCTATCAGACTGAACCCTCATTTTAAGACATAAAAAGCTAATAAACGAATGAACACATAAATAGATAAGACAGGCCACTCTGCAATAGGCATTCAACGGTAATCTTCCTATACAAATGCTACAGACAGAAAATTTTGTCCATCAGAGGTGTATCATATAAATAATTCATGGAAAAAAAGTTACATTTAATGCATAGCAAACATTTTGGGGGAATACATATGCCATTGTTATCTTTTCTGCGGTACATTGAAAACATTGACTGCATAAAGATCTTGTCAGTATTGAAAGTACTATCGTGATAATCACGAGCTGCTTTCATTTGTTTTGTAATTGACTTATGGGACTTGAACCCTAGTACTAATTGTTGAGTCTGATCCTAAAGACAAACCCTGAAGTTTACCACCAAACAATGAACCTAAATTATTTACTTTCAAACGAAATTTGATAAAATATTCGAACCTTTCGTGAATGAAACACGGATGTGTAAGAGCTAATCATCTGGAAAAATGACCTGAAATTATCAATAAAACATTTCAAGTAAAATCATTTAAAAGTATTTAAAGAAATTACCAACAAAGAACTAAAGATAGATCTCTCATTTAAAATGATCTTAGAAATAGATGTTCTATCTGACATTATCTGAAAAAGTATAAATGACCATACAGACAAAAAACACCCATTTGAAAGGAGAAAAAAAGTTTTTCGATGGTGTTTAGTGGTGTCCTCATGGAACTCTTCAGGGTTGTAGCCTTAAAATTGTGACCAGGGGTGACTGGAAATTCGAACGCAGACACTGAAAGAGAGAGGAGTCTTAAGCTGATTGTCCGGTCATTTGTGCGACTACAGTAATTCGATAGTTTCAAACAGGTCAAGTTTTCTGCTTTGACTTGAAAAAAAAATTTTCAAAAAAAATGGATTCACAAACGAGATTTTTGAATGTGAAAAAATGCGTTTAAAGGAAATTGAAAATTTTTCTGAGGAAAAATGCTGTTCTGACACCCTGTTAAATCTAACACCGAAAAAGTAACAACTTATTCATATTTGTACTCGATGAATCTTTCGGTTTGTGTCTGTCTGCAGTCGTTATCAATAAGACATACCACGTCAGTTCAATCATTAGATTTGCCAAACAGTAATTAGGTTACTAATAATGAGGAGATTATTCATATTAAACAAGAAGATATCTGTGGATGGACATCTATTTAGGTTGAGGAAAACTTGAATGGTTATCAGATCTCCAATAATGACGAGGCGAAAAGATCTTGAATTACCGAGTTTGGGTCGACGGTTATTAAGACTTCATAAATGTTTGTTCCTGATAAGATATGACGATAATAAATCTGCTACTCTGACTCCCGCTGTCTACACGATAAGTTGCATATGGTCTGATTGTATGATAATATCATGGTTAGAGCAACGGAGAAGTGATTTAGAGGCTTAGGACTATTAGGTTGGCATAAAAAATAATTAGAGTTTTTCACCATCAGTTTTGAAGCAGAATGTCTCATCGTAAAATAGATGTTGATTTTCGAAATAAGAACCTCCAGAATTAGCACATTTTTGCCCACAGAAAACTGTTTAATTTATTCCAGTAGCATATAAATCTCAGGTCATGGATTCACCGAATTCTTCTGAGACGTTTTCAGCTGCATTCTGGTTGTTGGAGGTATTCCCTTGCAGGACATGGTTGACATGTCGGAGAAAAATCTGGGTTAATTTCGTTGCCAAAATCATTGAATTTCTACAGGATTATTTGTGCAACCTGTCGAGTTTTTCGGTTTCCTGATCCAGTGAAAATGTCAAAAAACTGTTTAATGTTCAATGTTTCGTTCCTCTGAAAACTCTTGGGTTAGTTTGGGTTGGTCAACCTGAATAGTAGCCCTCAACTGGTTGTCGTCAATCACAGAAGGACGTCGACGTCTTCAAAGTTCTTGCTTCCGTTTCGAAATCTTCGAAAACTAGTACAGTACCATGGCCATAAACCTGGTTGATATTGCGAGCAGTTTCCGTAGATTAACGTATCATTTTGAACCCATACAAGAAATCCTCCCGAATTTGCATATTTTTCATCTTTGAGTTGGTGGGCTCGAATAAAACCTATTTTAAGACGGAATTTTCGAAAATAATAAGAAGTAATATTGGTACGACCTGTACACGTGATATATATATATATATATATATATATATATATATATATATATATTGTGTCATCCCTAGACAGCTGTTTCGATGTATTACATCGTTTCAGTGTGGTTATAGACTTTAACCCATTCAGTACCGCAAAGCAGAATTGGAGCCCTCATATCGAACCAGGAGGCCGACATCCTACCTCTGGACTACGGAACTGGGTGGTCAGTAAGGCTGAATCTAAGCGATACATTCATTTGATCTAACCAGATCAACTTGAAAACTGAAGTAACCTATGTTGACTTCTTGTTCACAGCTTATAATGTCATTTACTTTGTTAACCTTTTATATGGGGTGGAAATCTAAAGCACTGTCGTATAAAAAAAAGAGAAGTTTGTATAAGTTGTCTGAAGGGAACACACCCGGCATTTTGCTTGCAGACACTCGAAAGTTAATTCAACTCCACTTCATTTCATTTTCTTGTCTTTCTTCTATTCCTAATCCAGCTGTTCTCCTTCAGCTACTATCTCTATATTTCAACTCCTACTCGTTTGTGTACACAACACTGCTTCTTTTTGCTTCCTCAGCCCTCTCCATGTTTCTTTCTTTACTGTTGCGATTCCATTGATAGAACTTCTCTTCTTCCACCGCCATTTTCAACATAAAATTTTCATTTTTAAGATTGGGCACACGGATGGACAGAAAAGTCTGGCGTAAAGACGGACATGTTGCATCATATAAAGTGGATTTACTCGACATCAGACAAACTTATCGGTCAATGACTGCAGCATTACACGCATATCGATAAGATCATAAATATTATTTCATCTGCTGTTCAATTAAAAGAACTGTCAAACAGTAATTTGGTGACTAATATTGTGCAAACTATTAATATTATTCAAGGCAAATGTTGGCAGATGGATATGATAATGAACTTTTCCATTCAGGACCGCCTTAAGAATATTCAAGGCCCCCAAGCAAAGCAGTGGACTTGATTTAGCCGGTAGGCTGTAATTCTGAACATGATTCAACACATAGATTCGATAGAGTGACAAGCATCGATTTAAGTATGAGTGCAAACACATGTCTTGTTAGTCACTCAGTAGAAACTGTCATGTGACCAATGATTTTCTGTCAGCATTGGTGATCGATTAAAAAATCTGAATAAGGGATGACCAATTAATCTGCTACTTTTCTCCATTTTCACTGAAACATGATCATTAAAAAGTCTTGATTTTTAAAAACAGGCTCGGATGAAAAAAAAGATCAATTTAGCATAAACTTACATTGCAGATTTAAACCTCCACTTGAAACCTATTTAGGGATAAATAGAAGAATGAAACGTGATAAGGAGTAAATGCTGAAATTATCAGCCCTCTAACTCCATCGGTGCGGCTTTTAAGCGTGGTACAAACATAGCCAATCAGCCAGCCAGATAGACCAACTTGAAGACTTTAAAACTAAAGAAACCTATGTTTACAGCTTTGTTGACAGTTTCAGTTGAAGGTTTTTGATTGGTTTAGAGGATGTTATGTACGTCTCATATTTATTATATGCTACTTATTTTTATACTCCAGGTTGAATTTTAGGGCCCCTAAAATAGATGGAGCCCAGGGCAACTGCACACTGCTTTGGATACCCATGAAATATAACGCCATGCTTTCATAATTATAAGACAAAACATTGAGATTTGGGTTAGCTGTCGAGTTGAATATCAGATCAAGATCCGATAGAAAAAATAACTCGCATAAATCAATCACTGTTGTCTATGAGGGTACAAGAGCCAATTACATAAAAAAAGTATCTCAAAAAATCTAAGAAAATCAGTTATCTAAAATTATCTTAAAAAGATAAATATTTTATCTAAAATTATCCTAAAAGATCCGAAATCACTATTAAGGCCCTAAAACCCTTTCTTCGGAGAAAAGATATAATGTGTAGTGGTGTACCTCTGTATTTTTTCAAGGTTGAAGCCCTAAACATTGGAACAGAAGTGTCTAGCGACACAAGCAGGGAAAAATATTCAAACACAGAGAAATCAGTGGCCCACTTTGCTGGTTGGTCGTCATTTGTTGGGTTATGGTGATTCTAGAATTGTGTTGCTCTAACTCCTGATACCTACGCAATAAGCTGAGTGTTGGATCGCTACATCAAATGGGAAGCAGATAAGTGATTTAGAAGATTGTAAGTATCAAACGTTGTAGTAATTTCATCTCGAATAACTGCAGCAAACATAATGGCATTACTATGAAACTGAAGCAAAGAATAAGTGACAATGCCAATATGTTATACACTCAGCATTAACTTCAGCTGGGAAGGCGAGGCAACTTAATTCGTTATTCAATCTGAAACGAACACCGCTCTTTATCATCTTGTTTCAGACTTCCACGGAGACTATGATTCACCACCGAATTACAAAATAGCGTCATCCGTGTTTAAAGAATCATCATCAACATCATCATCATCATTGTCAGTCTTTTAACGTCCATTGTTAGACAT
This sequence comes from Thysanoteuthis rhombus, assembly GCA_963457665.1. Classification (NCBI taxonomy): domain Eukaryota; kingdom Metazoa; phylum Mollusca; class Cephalopoda; order Oegopsida; family Thysanoteuthidae; genus Thysanoteuthis; species Thysanoteuthis major. Next base: position 44,398,120 of record OY735224.1, on the reverse strand, counting down.
AGATCTTCCACAGAATTCACCAAACTTCTTTATCATCGGTGTTCCAGAGCCAGCATTTTCTAAATTTGTCCAGTTCATCTCTCCTTCTTGTATTTTGTCAACCTTGGTTTTACATGTGATCTCTGGGGATCCACGTTATGAGTCGTGATTTCCATCAGTTGTCTTTCATTCTTGCAACATGGACTGCTCATTACAATCAAGTTTTCTAATAGATTCTATCGTATTTTCTCCCTCATTTACTATGCTGTCGTGATCTCTGCGTGTCAGGTTGAGCATGATTCTCTCTGGTGTGCTTTGCATGCTTCTCAGTCAGTGAGTCCATCTCTTGGTTAGGTTATGTTTCAGCTCCATAAGTGACTTTTGGGAGAATGCATTGATCGCATACTCTCGTTTTTTGGATTATTGGGATAGTCTGGTTTTTGAAAGTAGAGCTTGCTCTGCCGAAAAATTGCCATCCTTGGGTGATTCCCCGCTTGACTTCCATGGAGAGTCGTTGTCCTAGGTAGACATAGTGGTCTACTTTCCCCAATTTTACATATTCAATTTAAACAGTTATGTCCTTATTTTCAATTTGATCGTTGCACATGATTTACTGAAGTTCATGTGTCGACCATCTCTTTTGCTTTCTCTTTCTAGTTCCTTTAGCAATAGTTAGAGGTCATGACATCTTTAATTCAAAATTGAATATCTTTCATTTTGAAGATAGTTTGAGGAAAACTCGTATGAAGACTTGGGGTATGTGTTGAGATTTTGGTACAGTGAGTTTTAAGTGATTTTCTGGTTTCTCAACATTCCATCAACGAATTCCATGTTCCAGGTTCCAATTGGGAAAAAATTCAATTTTTTGCCGATTTTGTAGAAATTTGGTTAGGATTTGGAGAAAATCTCCGGAATTTAAAAACGTCAGTTATGATCCAATTTTCAGAGTATAAATATGCTCCCGGAACACAGCTATGGTAAACCAGTTGTTGAACCCAGATTAAATCAAAATTGAATTACTCATAGGAACAAAAATATAACAGAATCACACACATCCCAATTTTGATATAAAGTTGATATAGTTATAAGTAGCATGTTAATAAAAACAATGATCGAATTGGCATACAGTTGTGGATACTTTGGGATTATATGAATGCTGACTATAAGATTTTTTCTAGCATTGGACAGCGAAGTGTCCATATATATATATATATATATATATATATATATATATATATATATATATATATATATATATATGTGTGTGTGTGTGTGTGTGTGTGTGTGTGTGTGTGTATCTACTATATTGATCGACACCAGTCTTTTAACGTCCGTCATTGGTCATAGACCTTCCCCAGGATTTGCCACACTTCTCTTTCATGGGCGTCGCGGAGCCAGTACTTCCTGAACTTGTCTAGCTCGTCTCTCCATCTAATATTCTGCCGGCCTCGGTTGCACATGTGATCTTGGGAGATCCTTGCCGTGAGTCCTCATGTCAATCAGATGTCTGCCATTCTTGCAACATGGCCAGCCCACCACCATTTGAGCTTTTTAATGGATTTTATGGTGTCCCTGACTCTTGTCTATTCTCGGATTTACAATATTACATTTGTCATAATATATAGATTTTTCTCACGTTTTGTGGACATTCAGTAATTGCGAATACGTGTAATATGTTTACACGCGTATATACGTACGTAAAATCGTGGTATACACACAGAGACACACACAGAGGCAGAGAGAGAGAGAGAGAGAGAAGAGACACACACACACACACACACACATACATATATATATATATATATATATATATATATATATATATATATATATATGTATTACTCCTCTGTGTATTATGATTATTCATATAAATATATGTACTCTATATGTACGTATATGTTCCTGGACTTTTAATCAAATACATTTCCTGATTTGGTGACAAACCTGAAATCAAGTTACATTTTCACTGGGAATTTAGTTTACTCAGCATACTAATATCATAACAGTGCAAATTGATATCACTTGTAATTTGCTTAGAAAAAGTCATTCGAACGCTAATATTTTTTCCAATCACGTTTGTAATGGAGTCATGTATATTTTTAAGTGGGAGAAACAGAGAAAATGATATCCATATAAATGTTAATATCGCACTTCAAGAGAGGGTCAAACAAATGATTATACCGTGCAACGTGATTTCTATTCCCGTGTAATAAGCGTGATATTTCGGATGGCTTATGCCTATAAAGTATAGATGATATCAAGTATCCTCTTTGAATTTTGGTTTTGTGGCTTGGACAGTAATATTGATATGTAATTGTTTTCCCTGTTTCCAGTGATTAAAATGTGCAAATTTGTCCGTGGTCCGATTGGAAATAAGTAGATTCCAACATGATTTTTATTTCAGGGTCCTAAGGCCTATTTTCTGATTGCTTTGGTGGAAAATGTATTGAAAAGGTCAATTATACCTTTTGAATGTTGGTTTTGTGGCCAGGACAGTAGTAGTCATATGTAATTGGTTTTCTTAGCTTATGTGGTTAAGAATGTGCAAATTTGCTGTTGTCCAATTGGAATTCAGTATATTTCTAATTATCACTGTCCCGATCGTAGAAGCAATATTTTGAGGAAGTAATTGACAGTTCTTATATTTTCAGACACAGTAAATCAAAAAATAAAATTTATTATACTGAAAGATACAAAAAGCTTTCAAAAAATGATTGCACGTTGATATTTCCAATCAAGTCATGGATGCAGTCGAATGTATTTGAAGTGATAAAAGCAATGAAACAAAAAAAAAAGTGTTAAGTTCATACTTGGTGATATATCATCATCATCAGTATTTTAACATCCGTCATTGGACATAGACCTTCCCCAGGATTTGCCACACTTCCCTATCATGGGCGTCACGGAGCCAGTACTTCCTGAACTTGTCTAGCTCGTCTCTCCATCAAACATTTTGCCGGCCTCGGTTGTGCATGTGGTCTCGGGGGGATCCATGTTGTGAGTCGTGATGTCCAACGATTGTCTGCCATTCTTGCAACATGGTCAGCCCACCGTCATTTGAGATTTTTAATGGGTTATATGATGTCCCTAACTCTTGTCTTTTCTCAGATGTACTGTGCTGTCTTGTGGTCTCTCAATGTGAGGCTCAGCATTATTCTTTCATATGCACGTTGCATGGTTCTCAATTTACGGGTCTGTCTCTTGGTTAGGTTCCATGTTTCAGCTCCGTAAGTGACTATTGGGAGGATGCATTGGTTATTCACCATTCTCTTTAGGATCAATGGGACCTTATCATTTTTGAAGGTTGAGCTAGCTCTGCCAAAGGCTTGCCATCCCAGTGTGATTCTTCGCTTGATTTCTTCTTCTTTTGAGGGTCTCATGGAACGACTACGTTTTTTAGCTGTTTGCAATGTTTGGGGCGGTCATTTAAATAATTGAAAAAGGTTACCAATGGATAAGACACTTCTATCACCTTTTTTTAGGCGATGAACACGAGAAAAAAGTCTGATTTTTCAAAGATTTTTAAGGGTGAAATAAGTCTGACGCAAACCTAGGGATAAATTTAGTATAAATTCACCTTGTAAATTGAACCCCTCACTTGAAATTGCTCCTGGGGGTAATTTTTGAAAAGCAAAAAAAAAACAAAATTGTAGACATAATAACGAGTAAGTGTCTACATTTCCAATTCTCAATTCATGCTGTCCCTATATATGACGCATACATTCAGAATCACTTAAAAATTGAAGAAAGTTAAGATGACAGTTAACAGTCTCTAATGTGAAAGAAATATCATAGAAGATGAAATATTATTTGAAAAATAACATGATATTTATCGTAGTTCCTGTTTGGTTTTTAAATGATGTCCGTAGAGTAAAATTAAGCAGCAGCTTATTAAAACTTCAAAAGAAATGTGTTATACTTATAATGTACGGTATAACTTGGTTATTTCGTGTATTTAGTGATTCCAATACATTTATTCAGAAATAAGAGGCTGTTGGGAAGTGTTGATACTTGCAAAAACTTCGAATTAAAATTTCATTCAGAGTTATCCAATCGGAACACACAGATCATTCAGAATAAGACAAAAATATTATGGTTTTGATTGATGCTCTCCAACAATACTTTCCTTGGATATTTGATTACATACATAGAATTCTACTTACATAAATAAGTAAAACTAAACCATTAAAATCATTACACGGCATAGATGATGGTTATAGTAAGTTAATTTATTTGACTAAGCACTTGCCATTACATAAAATATCAAGAACGTCTTTAAAAGTTTTCATTTCCATATTTGTTCTCTTTGATGAAAAACCATATCAATATTTTTTTCTCGAATCATTAACGGTATTTTGAAGAACTTCACGAGAACGCTACAGCGTCTACCTGGATATCTTGTCGACAGTTACATCCTGGGCACGGCGGAAACCATTTTGCAGTCAATCTTGGATGAAATGAGGCACTGTGTATCAGTATTAGTCAAGGAGGAGCATCTGGTTGTTATTAGGAGCGCACAACCATTGGTTTGAAGGAAATACCGTGTTTCGATCCGAATTGATAACATTGTTTTAGATTTCACGAAGTATAAAGTTCACAGAAAAGAAATATAAATGAATAACGACCTAATACATGGTCCGTTCGTAAAGTATCCAGTCATTTTGAATATCTTGAGAACCGCTATGCTAGTCTAATGCGACTCAATAACCAATCAGAGGGTTCTTATCGACCATGCATAAACAGAAACTCTTCCACAAAGTTATCTAGTCGGCAGTGAGATGTCATTGAGTTGGCAAGGGATTTCTTTGCAAACCACTGCATTAGTAAGGTTTGTCCACTTGCCTACAATCAGGATTTTTCACCTCCTACGACTTCTGGGTTTTCCAAAACAGTTTCAGGCCATGGACAAGATGGAATAGAAATCGACAATGCAGCTGATGGCAATCCTAAGAAAGGATTCTGCAGATTGTTTTGAAAACTGGAAAGGGTGGTATGATGGTATTGTATCAAGTCCCAATCGGTGCATTCTGAAAGGAAAGTATATATCGATTACTTAGGCATATTATTCTTACATTAATATTTAATGGCTAAGCATTTTCTGTATAGACTTTATGCTCTCAACATGAATAATAATGATGTATCTTTTTGAAATGTTACTTTTACCAAAATCTCCAATTATTCCAGAAGCCAGTTTTCAAAGAAATTAGAAACAATCAATGATAACTGTCATTAAAACTATCAACATAAGTTTCCCCAGTGTTTATGTTTCTTCTTCGGACTGGCTGTAGATGTATCAAGCGTATAGACTGCAGCAATGAAGCTAGAGGGCTAAAAAAATAAAAGATGTTCTCATATAGGTAGAATTTCTTTTTATTAAAATTCTTTACCTTCGATAGATTTTTCAGCTTGGGCCTAAGTTGCAATATAAGTGTACGTTAAATTGGTTTCTTGGTTCATGTCATCTACGTTTTAATTTCTTCTGACAGTGATCTGCAAAAGAAGAGAGAAGTAACTTATCGCCCTACTTTCTATTTTTTTTAATTGACCATCCTAACACCAATGCTGCCAAAATACATTGATCATGTGAAGGGTTTCTATTGAGTGGCTAACCAGACCTGTTTTCCTCCTGCGTCATTAGTGAAAGAAACATTCATTTTTAATTACTTTTCTTTCGCTGTAGACATTTTCATCAGACATCAGATATTCTGAAAGTGAGGGTATTTCATTAATAGATTGTGTCGGCATTTTCTAACTTTTCAATGGTCTGACACAAGACCGCGAGTATTGGACACCTATAGTAAGTTGAATTCATTACAGTGTTTGGAAAGTAAATACACACTACTGTGTTTGGACATTTATGCATTTCCAGAAAGGAGATAGAACTAAACGTTTTCGAAGTTAAAATATTTTTTATCAAAAATGTAATCACCATCATTATCAATGGCGGAAGACGGAGAGGAAGAAAAATTTTCGATTCCTTGTTGAAAAAATACTGCATTTTTTTTGTTGTTTTTTCTGCATTTTTCAAAAAATTTTACGTTTTTTTTTCCTTTTAATTCTGTGTTATTTTTCTCTTCACAATCTATGTCCTCCATAGGGTTAAACTTTTCGATGCACTTATAATGACACACTTCCGGATGGAAAAGATGTGGAAATAAATCCAGTCGTCATTCGGTACCATTAAACCTATTTTGCCTTAGTTGCTCGGCTTAAAATATACAGCAGTGAATTACGTAATTACATTTCAAACCACTAAATATAAATGATGTACAAAGCTAAAATGCAGCCCTTTGTAGTCTGGCTCAAGGCTACTATTGAGTATCGGATTCAATTCGTTAGTATTAGTCTTTGGTCTTTTCAGTTGCAAATTTTTAAAAGAAGGAGAGTGAAATCAAATATTAAAAAATGAAGCGAGCAAATCAAAATATACAGCAAGCAAATTAAAAATTAGAGGAAGCAAATAAAAAAAAAGGCAAGCAAATAAAACAAAAGTGAGCCAACTGGAAAAATAAAGCAAGTCAAAAATTGAATGACGCAAGTGAATTTAAAAATACGGCAAGCAAATTGTAAAAGTATAAAGCGTGTAAATTATAGAGGAGAGTGAGCAAATTATGGAATAAAGCTAGTGTATTACAAGATAAAGTGAGTAAATTAAAAGATAAAGCAAGCAAGTTATTAAATGAAGCGAGCAAGTTTAAAAATACTGCAAGCAAATTAAAATATATTGCAAGTAAATAAAAGAAGACAGGGATCAAATCATAAAATAAGATGAGTAAATAAAAAGAATAACTGGACGTTGAAAAAAAAATGCAAATTAATAGAATGAAGCAAACAAATAAAAAAGTAAAGTAAGTGATCAATAAATAAAACGAAAAAAATTGAAAAATAAAGCAAGCGGATAAAAAAAACGCAAATAAGTTTTTTAAAAAATTGGGAAAAATTTGATACAGAGCGAACAAACCTGTGAACAGAATGCTTGAAAAATAGCTATTTCTTTCAGATTATTGAAGATATTTTCTTTACATGATAGTCGTCGGACACAAACGGGCTACGGTGATTCATTTATTCGAGTTACGTACACTCATTTTCTTTTCAGAGAACGTCGACTTACAGTACATTTTGTACTTTGAATTTTACATGTAAGTGTGCCTTATGGCAGAAAATATACCAACGTTTATTTATATCCTGATGGATTGAAGTGTTACTGAAGCATTCAAGTCATGTATATTCACTTGGTTGGCCCTCACACAATGAAGTTTCAGAACCAATGCACTTGCTCACCATTGCAATGTATTAGGCGCGCACTCAAGGAACTGGTAAGATGTTTGCTGATCACACTTATCTGAGGTTGGCAAGAATGTTCCATGGGTGTTTAAATATTAAAAGCAATTAACATCAAAGTACTAGACGCAGTGACTTCAAAAAAAGGAACGGCTTTATCCAAACTTGATAAAAAAAAGACTGGTCTGGTTAGTCATGCAATAGAAACCATATCATGACCAATGTTTTTAGACTGCCTGTCGTGTTTTGTTCATCAAGTAAACAAATCGAAATAGGATTCATCGATGAACATAACACTCATCTAGCCTTTTGTTAGGCTGTGATCACTGAAAAATTAGCATAAACTTACGTTGTAAATTGGAAACTCGCTAAAAATCAATTCGGGGGATCGGAAAAAACAATACATAGTGCTAAGTAAACGTTTGAATTTTCAGTCCTGTATTGGTGTGACAGGCACACGTGACACGGTCATAGCCTTCCAGACTCATTTGGAAACTAAAGAAACTTATATTGACAGCTTTGGAGACAGTTTCAGTTGGCAGTTTCAAATTTCTCCAAGAAGCATATCTACTCAATAAACGACTTCTGTTATCAGAGGCCATCAAATAAAACTGTCGGTATAGGTTTCTTCAGTTTTTAGGCTAGTCTGACTGCCTGGTTGGTTATGTATTAATCTATGGTGCGTATATGCCTCTTCAATTGAAGTAGAGGGCTGAAAAATTCAACACTAGTCTCCATTATGCTTAGAATGAAAAATGTCTTGTTCTTTAACCCCGACCCTTCTAAGAAGATTTCCAGTTTAGGATCCAATTTCGAAGATGTTTTAAGCTGCTGCTTGGTTATTGAAGACTCCCCCGTCTATTACACTTACAAAGTGAATGAAATTCCTACAAAAGTTATAGTCAGTCAGAGAGAGGTGTGGCAGGAAAACTGGGTTCGTTCAATTTCGAAATGATCATTTGCCCGATACGTAGGCGTTTTCGATTTTCATTCAGGGTCATTCGCACGACATTTTCAGCTTTTTCAGTTTAGTAAAATGTCAAACAGCTGCTGAATGGTGAACGTTTTGCTCCTCTGCAGCCACTTCGGTTGTTTTGGTTGGGTCAACCTCAAAAATCGCCTTCAATTTCGGTGACGCCGATCACATATGAACGTCCACATCTTCGAAGCTCTCCGTAGCGAAATGAATTTTTTGAAACCCATGTTAAGCTGTACCCCTGGCCAAATACTTGGTCGATATTGAGAGCAGTTCCTGCTGCTTTACGTCCAATTTCGAACTCATGCAACAAAATCGCTTGAGTCAGCTTTTCCCGATCTTTGATTTAGCAGCTGCAAATGATAAAGATTACAACAGGAATGTCCACCTTTATGAAACGGAGCGCCATTCCTGCTTTAAAATGTGTTTTTTTTTTAAACATAGTTAAATAGAAGTTTCATACAGAAAATAAACATCAGCGTCTAATATGATAAGAATTGTAATTATTTTAACACCAATCTTAAAGAATTGATGTTGGTCAAACCTCCTACAAATCTGTCTGTCCTACTATAAAAAAAAACACCAAATCAAATTTAGCATCCACACTCAATAGATGTAGAGAAAGTATTTGAAGTATAATCTTATGTAACAAAGGTTCTTCAAGGTTTTTAGAGTTAGGTTCTATTTTTGATGTAACTTTAATGGTAACATGGACGTTGGGTTTTCGTTCCATCTATATTCGTTCATATACTGTTCTTATTAGTATGTATGTTTACATATAACCTTTGAAAGGATGAGAAGCGAATGCAAACTTTCTCTTTTAAAGTGAAATGAAAAGATATTCCCTGTTAACAGATCAAAGGTTTTTTGTTTTTTCACCTTCTCCACCTATCAAAGCGTAAAAGTGTAGAAACACGTTTCCACTATTTAGAGGTCAAAAGTAAAAGGAATATTTTTCATCTTAAAGTGTCAGGGTGAATGGACACTCCCCCAAATTCAATGAGACAAAGATAAGGGAAAACTCTATTCTTTCAAAACTGAGAGTTATAGCCATTTTTTTACTCTTTGAATATTTGACCTGGTATTGAAGGGCATTCCATCTAGAAGAACATATATATTTGTGTGTACATATGCATGTGTTTATAAATACGTACATGTAAATATATTACCACTGTTTACAGTAGATTATCTTTCTGTGTGTTAACCTAATTTTCAGAAGACCCAAGCGGTAAAAGCAAGTTGGTAAACGTTTCGATAAAATCGCTCAATATTCGCTGACAGCTTATTTGTATGGTAGAACAGTCTTTAGGAACACTATACCTATTAATGTACCATGAATATTTGAAAAAAACAAACAAACTGAAGATCATTTACATTCTATTTTTTTTCCACTTATCTCTATTTCTTTAAAATTACCATATTCACATTGTTGTTTATCCCACAGCTTCGAGAGGCCTGTTTTCGGTCTTCATCAGGTGTAAGTTACATCCGGTAATTATTGGGTGCTTTTATGTTATGAATGTCTCTTCTGGAATTAGGTCGACCTAATCGACTGGAAAGTATGTGAGGTAAAGGTGTCAGTGCACGTGAGTTTGCCAAGAGATAAGATGAATTTCCCAAGAAAGCTAAGAAAAAAATAATGATGAAAACAGTGAGAGAAAAAGTAACCAGAAAGAAACACAGGAGCAATAAGTGAATAAGGAGGGCAAGGAAATGAAATAAGGGGAAAAAATTACATAGAAAGAAAAAAAGTCGTATAAAAAAAAAACATGGAGAGAATAAGTGGAAAAGGAGAGAGAGAGAGAGAGAGAGAGAGAGAAAAAGAAAGGAAGGCAATGAGAAATTGAAAACAGAATGAAACGTATAAAAGACAAAAGTAGTAAGAAGGAATGAAAGGAAGAAAGGGGGAAGACAGAAAGATAAGGAGAAAGGCATGGTAATAAAGACTTAACATAAAACAAAGGAAAGGGGAAAATAATGAGTAGACGTTGAAATCGTCAGTCTTCTATCTCCGTTGGTGGGTTATATACCCGTGATAAATACATGACCAGCCAGTCAGCCAGTTGGGCGAATTCAAAAAATGGGGAAAAACCTATGCTGACAATTTTGGTGACAGCTTTGTCTGACAGGTTATGATAAGAGGGAAAAAAGAAAGAGAAGACAGAACTGCGAGAAAAAGGTTAAAGAAGATAGTAAGATGAGAGGAAGAAAGACAGGAAGGGGAAGGAGACATAATTGAACAAAGAGGATAAGTGAGAATGAATTGGGAAACAAATAACCATATTCATGGGCACTTTTTGGGCTATTTGGCATGGATCAAAGTGTAGAATCTGTTCCCCGGCTCAGCTCGAGGAGCCGTTACTGACACTTGCCTGCCGAACGGACCGGAGATTGTGTGTCAAAGACCGAGTGCGCCAGGGCAATGCGTAGCCAATGAGGTTTTACTGAGGCTGTGCATTTCTATGCATCAGGAACCTTCGAGTTCCCTTTCTGTTACACAGCCAAGCCGCAGGAAAAACGCAGGGCAGCACTGTTCCATTGCACTTAGACCAACGGGTCGGGGTCGTGCCTGGTTGCTCAGCAAAACAAAGGCTGCGTCGGTTGGACCTTTTTTCCCAGGGTGTCTCCTATATTCACCACGTATATCCTCGACTCTGTGTCACATTCTGCTCTGGTGGGAGAGTAAATAAATAGCATACACTCCTGGTTGCTGCTGGGTAAAACTCCACTTCCGATTGTCACAGCAGCATTTGGATTTTATATATAATCAATAGATTTGATGAATAACCAATAAAAATTATAAACAAATCTATTTTTGTATAAATATATTTACTCATTAGAATGAAATAAGCCTGTACGTATCAGTATCATAATTCTTCATTGATATCTAAGACTTGTCAATTTTATTCAATTAATGAGATAGCTTCTTTGCAATCAGTTGGTCGCAAGTTCAAATCACGTTAGAGGAAAGTGGATTTGGCATATTGTTTTACAACCCTCATTTTGGTGGGGATTGTTGTTGTTGTTCTTGTTATTCTAGTTACGGTAGGCAAACATAGTCAACTTGGGAATTTTTACTGGACTTTGACAAGGAAAAAAAGAAAAGACAGAAAAAAAAGAAGAGAAAGTGAAAGTGAGGGGAAGAGAAAGAAAGAAACAGAGACTAGTATTACTTTCTCTTTCTCTTTTTCTCTCCCTTTCTTTCTGTATAGGTAAAAGAGAGAGAGAGAGAGAGAGAGAGAGAGAGCGGAAAAGAAATGTAGAAAGGAAGAAAAAAAGACGATAGAAAGGAAGAACGATCCGAAGAAAAAAGAGAGAAAGAAAAGGAGGAAGAACAAGATAAGGGAAGTGAGAGTGAAATGGAAGGAGGTATAAATAAAAAGAGAGAGTAAGAAATAAGGGGAGAAAGGAGAAATAAGATATGAGAAAAGAGAGAAATAATGAGATAAATTTAAAGGAAAAATGGAAAAAAGAAGGGGAAAAAGAAGGGAGAGAGTGAGAGGAAAAAGGAGAGAGAAAGAAATAACAGAAAAGAGGGAGAGAGAGACAGAGAAATAGGTTGGGGGAGAGAGAAAGAGAAGGGAAAAGAGAGGGGGGTAGGAAAGCTGAAAAAAAAAGGGATATAACGGAAAACCGACATTAAAAAGCGATATGGATGCTTAATGTGATATATTTTCAAATTTCCTAAGTATATCAGGGACAATAAATAACTTTGAGATAGCATTTTTGACATCTAAATGTTTGTTTCCTCAAATTCTAACTACCCAGGATCGTCAGTCTACAACATTGAGGGAACAGCCTTAATCCCGACGAGACTCAAACTTGCATCACTTTTATCACAGGGAAACCTGTCTTTCGCATTTGTTGATCTAGCACTTACGGTTGTGCAAAACAATTTTTGTGAATTGTTTACATCTGCAAGTATAACACGAATGCCGGAAAGAGGAGCTCTGCTCCAGTTCCATATCGTAGCTGCTGAGGACTTACTGAAGCTCAGTATTGCTAAGCACAGAGGCTTAGGATTCGTCCGGAGGCCTCAAAAGAATCACTCCACCCAGTCTCGGTGGTTCAGTAAGCCCTGGAGTAGCGCCTTTCCATTGCACCAAAAGCGAACGGTCGGTATTACATCTATGCAATATCAGCTTCGGAGAATGGAGCAATTTTTGAGCTTCCCGTATATGGGATCCTTACCTGAGCCGGCTTTGTGTCACATCTTGGTTTCGTTGGGAGTCGATATGAAATACAGTATGAATACAGAAAATGACCGGGGGTAAACTATATTATATACGTTTCAAAATTACGAATCACCGACTAAAACTTCCAGAATATTAAAAACTGGTTTCTTCAGTTTTTAAGTGTTTCTTGCTTTTTGGCTGACTGGTTTTATGTTTGTATCTGACAAGCACACAGGTTGCATCCATTGAGGTAGAGGGCTGAAAATTCGGACATTCATTGGCAAGACCCGTGGTAGGTCTGTTGAATTATTCGGAAGATCCTTGTCAAGAGGCCAAAGATGATGAAAATGTCTAGAAGAACCGTTCTCTTCCGTCTTCTGTGAATTCCCCTCAAAAGTAAGTTCTTATTAGGCGTCTAAATTTACAAGGTCACTTTGTGTCACATTGATCCCTCATTTTGTGCCCGGCAGCGTTCATGCTTGTTTCCAGATGATTTTATCTCTTTAGTCATTACTGCCCAACAACGAGAGAAGTAATTTATTTATCGATCATCCAAATTTTTTCATCTTCTCAATCGATACACAATTGATCACCCCCAACAACACATGCTGCCAAAAGGTGTCAATCACGTTGAGTGACTAACCAGACTTGTTGTTTATTCTTTATTCAGACTTCTATTTTCGTTCCATTGTTTGTTTATCCCAAGGTTTCGATCGATGTTTCCCCGGTCTTCATCGGGTGTAACTTATATCTGTAAATATTGAGTGTTTCTATGTTTTGAACCTCACGCATTTCTGCAATTAGGTCAACATAATTGATTAAATTACTCTGTGTGAAGTAAAAGTGCCAGCACATATGAGTCTGCCAAGAGATAACGGGATAGTTGAGCGGACGAAAAAAGAAAGAAGTGAAATGAATTCTTGGAATAGAGAAGGAAAAAAGAAAGAAAGGAGGAAGTTACAGAAAAACAAGAAAAAAAAAAAATAAAAAGCGAATACTCCCAAAATCCACGAACGAAATAACCCAGGTAAACCGGTCATTTTTTTTCACGGAGAACAACAACGTTACACTATCAAAATATGTAGACCGCTACATCCGAGCCCTGGCAATACAAGTTAGATCCTTCATTCGAGACACCACTGACCATTGAACAAAATCACACACATTAAAACTATCCTAGAAAGAGCAATTCTTGTCACTATGGGCGACAAATCCCTGTGCATTAGAATCAAACACAGAAAAAGCAATCTTACCCCAAATGAAGCCCTAAGCATTAAAAAAACAAAGACATTGAAAAAAAAAATACCACCCCTATGCTACATAATCTAACACTTGACGGATTCGGCTTTAATAATAGACACTGTCTCCAGATGAAAGGCTCATGGACTCAGTAGCAACCCCTTCTATATTAAAATTTTCATGGGCAAATTCAGGGAGACTATATATATATATATATATATATATATATCCAGAGATAAACAAAAGCTATCTCTTGTACGTAATTAACATTGTCTTCTTCTACACTGATAATAGAAAGCCTCAACATTCATAAATCCATTCTATAAATCCTCTGAGATCTGGTTCTTATATGAAAAGAATCCTCATGTGCTTTTTTTTGAGGATTTCTCTTTGTCTATGACGTGCGTCAACACGTATATGAAAGCCAAATTCACTTCCCATAATACCATACTGAAACGTATTGAAAAGATTGATAGAGAATGGAGAGAGCGAAAAAGAAGGTAGATGAGGCATGAAGAATATTTATCTACGACGTATTACTCTTTTTAAAATCATGTCTCAAAAAAAAGAAATGACATAATTTAAAAAATTTGCAATTTCAAAATCTTTAACGTTTCTTTCAATTTCATGTATTTTTCAAAAAGATAAACGAAATAGAAGTGAAAAACGGCCGAAGAAAGATTTTTGAAAGGCAATGAAATGAATTAAGTGAAAAGAAATAGGTACAGACAAGCTAAAGACAGGGATCACAAAAGGAAGCCAGGGAAAAACGACAAGAAACGAAGTTAGAACGATATGGCACAGAATAGTTAAGGTACTCAAACTCGAAGCTTTTACCTGCGATGAGTCAGATCTCTCGTATTATGAATCTTGTTTTTAAGAGTTTGATGTAACTAGTCTCCGTCTGGGTATTTTTTTTTTTTCGTTTAGCCAGCTCAATTGCAATACCACCCACTAAAAAATTTGCATTGGTACGTACAGGAGACGAATCAGTCTCGTTTTCAAGGTCTGGAGATTTTTTTTCCACGAAAGCCACCTTGTATCATCTTTCTGAGAAAAGCGTTCCAACATGATTTCAGCATTTTATTCTCTTGCTCGGTAGGCTTCTAGCATTGTGTTGCATAAACCAACCTTGGTCTCATTCAAGCTTCTAGATGTATCTTGAAAGGTGTTATTCACGAAGATCGCTACTGGGTTTATTGAATTTAGTCGTGGCTTTCACAATTCCCACGCCAGTGGGCATCTTATTTGCAGTCAAAGATAGTATTTCCGACATAACAGAACTGAAAAACATTCTCTACTCCCATATAATCAACAGCAAACAAGCAAAAACCTTGAAACCTGCCACATTGATCAAACAATAATGGCAGCATTCTCAAACATTTATTTCTATAATACAACTATTTGTTCCAAATTTATTTACAAAAATAAATAATGACAAGCTGTTAAGAGAATGTTTTTAGAAGAAAAAACTCCATGAACATAGAAACTGACTGTTTTTTCAAGCTTTATTACTTTTCCGTTCGTATTCAAGTGTGTATCTGATTGTGTTACGCGTAACTGTACACTCTTAATATCAGTTAATTTTTGAAAACCTACATTAAACTGAAAAAAATGTTGGTTCCTGATTGCGGGTGTTTAAATAACGTTAATTGTTCCAAGACTTGATTTATAAAAGAATAAAATGATGTATGGAAGCTTAAAAGATATTCCTTTTGCTCAACCTATATTCTCTCTACCTTTCTTTTCTTCTGAACGTTTACAACATTTTTCAGTTTGGCCTGAAAGAAAGTGAAGTTTGCTTTCATGAACATGTTAATGTTTGTTGCAGACAAAAGAAATCCTACCCCCCCCAAAAAAAAAACGTAAGATAATTATCATATGGGAATCTGATCTCAGAAGATTCAGATAAGTGAATCGATTTATCAATGTTCAGCCCTTCTATAAATAGTGGGAAAGAAAATGTTGATTACGTACAAGAGACAAACCCCCACTAAAAGTTACATTATAACACCCCCTACCTGACATTATTTCAAACTACTGCATAATTAGGTTTTAGTACTAAGTGAATATTTCCCCCATTTTCTTACGTACGTTTTGATGCTTTACCATTCAAATAAATCTTATCCGTACCCAAGTTTTAACGCTCGAATGACTGGCCGGGCAGTGTCAGAACTATTTGGGACCATTTAGCAATGAGGTAAAGATAAGGTAATCTGTACTTATTTGAATGTGGAATAGTTTTGTTTGTAGGTTGTGTTTAGCGACCGTATTTCACATCCGTATAAGCATGAGTGACCAAAAATGACTTGTTATGAAAAAGCGACCCAACATAATTCCCCGACTACGAAATGAACATTATAGGTTGCATAAATCTTGAAATAATGAACTACCGATCGGTAAAACCGCTGTACTTCTATCTCCTTTGGTTCCCGAGTTATCAAGCTTCCAAAAGCGTTACAAACAGACTTAGCAATGTCCAAATGCATCAGGTTGCTTTTTTCTCCAAGTCTAAATGATTATTCGAAACACTTCTTATCGAATGTTGAAAACAGCATGCTCTGTCGTCCCAGCTCTCTTCTGTTAACAAAACTTTATTAAAACTGATGCAAGAAGTTTCCGAGGTCACTATTCAACAATTGATTCTCTAAATTACCATATTTGTGAGACATCATAGTTACCAGTCACTT
The DNA here is from genome assembly GCA_963457665.1 of Thysanoteuthis rhombus. Lineage (NCBI taxonomy): Eukaryota > Metazoa > Mollusca > Cephalopoda > Oegopsida > Thysanoteuthidae > Thysanoteuthis > Thysanoteuthis major. The sequence continues at coordinate 44,381,780 of OY735224.1, read as the reverse complement.
GAACGACAGACGTTCAGCCGAAAGACATTTTATAGACGGACATTTATCTCACGGACATTTAGCCGAAGGTACAAATGGCCAAATAAAGAGATGATCGATTGAATCAAATTTGCTTTTCTCTCCACCAAATGTTCATTTTTATGGAGGAAAGAAGGTTTATTGCATAAGGAGTTTTACCAAAGAAATGGACCCATCCACAGCTTGTTGTCTGGTTTCAAAATTAGGATTTGAAAGAGCTATTGGGCTGAAAATTGACAATTGAAAAGGAAGCTACAGGGATGGTTTTGAGTAAACTGGAAAAGTACCAAATTCTGACAGGAGTTGAGAAATAAAATAGATTTCGTAGAATCTACTGTTTGGGGGCAATATCCTAACATTCACCAACATTTTGTCTCATAATAGAATATTTTATATAGCAATTTTAAAACTATATTTATTGCTGATCAGTATTTTCCACAATTATTGAATGTTCTTATTGTTTCAATCATTTGTTTATAAAGCAGTTTTCATGGCAAATAGGATATAAAATCTACAAACAAAATCACAAAAGACGATATGATTAGTCGTTTGTGTCCATTCAGCTAAATGAACATCAGTGAAATGTATATTGGAATTTCATTATAATGAAATAGCCATTCGACAGAATATCCACCTGGGGAATGTCTATCCGGCAAATTGTATTCTTTTGAAATATCCAATCAGCCGAATGTCCATTGGTCAAATGTCCATGCAGTCAAATGTCCGTGTGTTGTCTTACCGGATAGCACCCAATGTTATATATGTTTAAAACAAGACAAAGTCATATCGGTAGCCGAAATTTTAATTTATTGTAGCAATCCTTTGAGATCTAAAACAATGAATATAAAGATGCTATTTTTGAAAAGCTAGAATTGGAGTGACGCGAATGACTAGCCTGCAGGACAGTCACTTTGAGTACGTTTATATCTAGTTGGTACTTTTGAATCTCTCCCGTACTTTTGGTACTACACTAAGAAAATTTGTTATTTTATCTTATAATGGACCGAGATATTGAGATATATCTCGTCTCACTTGCCGCGAAGCACTTGAAAGTTCGCTAATATTTAGACATAGGTGAGATGATACAAGAGTTTAGCCTCAGATGTGGGATGGGAACAGGTGAGACAAACACTACAGTCAACTAAGGGGGAATTGTCTTGAAAAATGTTTAAAAAAAACTGAAAGAAAAAATGATATTGGAATGAAAACTGAGTGAACAAGCTTGAATGTGCAAGTGTCAGACTCCCTGATTACATTAGAATCTTGAAAATAAACAAACCAGGATTAATTTCTATAGACAATAATATTCCAAAACTACGTATTTTATCTTAACTCTTTCAGTTCTAAAAAGAAGACTATACTGTTAATGCATCCTCCCGATAGTCATCTATGTAGCTGAAACATGGAGCTTAGCCAAGAGATTTACCCACAAACTAAGAAACATACAACGTGCATATGATAATACCATGCTGAACCTCACCTGGAGAAACAACAAGACAAAAAACGGTATATTAAGGAAGAAAACAGACCCCATAAAATCCATTAGAAATCTCAAATAGCCATGTTACAAGAATGGCTGACAACCGATGGACATCACGACTAACATCATAGATCCCCAGAAATAATGTGCGATACCAAGACTAAGATGGAAAGACAAACTAGACAAGTTAAAAAAGAATTGGTTCCACTACGCCCATGATAGAGAGATATGGCGGATCCGACATCGGACGGTAAAAGACAATGATAATGATGGAAATAGGATTCGATAACTATAATAAAACAAGTTGACCAGATTTGGGACTGAATTCGTCACCATTTTTGTATACGTCCCTGTGACACTGTTATTCGAGCATGGCAAAACAGTGAGGTTTGGGTCTGGTCATTACCATCTGCCTTTGCTGTTACATACGAAAATAAAGTCAAAATTCAATATTAGGAGTTTGACAAAATTTTCGTATATTGAATAATTATTCTTTTTGATTTATTCATATTTTGCAATGGTTTCCTTTACATTGTATTTTCTCTGGACAATTGTGCACGTTTTGGCTTCGGTTTTTTGAACGTTTCCTAAAAAACTCTGCTAGATGTCAATTTCTATCGTCAGCTAATAATGCTTCAAGGGAATGATTGGTTTTAAAGGGAAGCAGGCAAGAGGATAACTACTAGGCGAGTTCTCAGAGTCATCTTATTACAACATTATCAATACATGACTAGTCGCATCGCAAACAGTGAGTAAAAGAGTACACATGGTATTAGTGATACTGAAAGAATCGCCAAAACGATTTGTTTTAAGAGGTAATATGAGTCTAAAAGAAACCTAATCCAAGGATAATTTTATGACATCTTGTTACTCCAAATGATCATTGTTTCTGTCCGCTCTTTCTTTGTCTTTCTCTCTCTCACCATATATATATATATATATATATATATATATATATATATATATAAATAGAATCAAAATTGCGTTATACTACTTTGGAACTCGATTTGAAATTATCTCCCATCATTGCTTGATGAATGAATATATATAATAAGACACAATTAGATAAAGTTGGGTTGCTGCAGGGATCGAACCTTCAACTGATAGAGAAGCCACTTTAAAGTAGTGCTTTTCTAAACATTGAGCTAAACTTCTGCCTGTATCTCAAAGACCAAATAACGTTTTTACTTCATTTTTTCCTACCTAATGTCAATATCGGTTCTATTTGTTCCTTACAGAAAATTATGCTATCAAAAAATGATATATAAACTTACAGAAAATTGTTTCTCTAATTTTTAGAAAAATTTCAAATAGAGTTTTTAAGTAATATGATACATTTATGATTATTTTTGTCGGATTATATAGCCATTTCTGAATACACATACACATGCATATATATATATATATATATATATATATATATATATATATATATACACACACACACACACACACATATATATATATATATATATATATATATATATATACAGAGTTATTTTATCCACAAAGCCATCTCAAAAAACTACCTAATCAACATAATTACCATAGAAAAAAAGAAATAGACCAACTCCAAGATAGTCATACAACCAACTTGGGTCATATAAGAGGGATCCTAGGATAGGAGAATAAATCCAAGCTATCCGAGTAAAAAGAACAACATTTATTTGAAAAACACACAAAACCAGCAATTTTTCGCTGATAACACAAACACTCATTCCATGCCTTCCGGTAGGGAATTCATAACCACCAACAGGAATACACAAACAACAAATTTAACGGATCAATTAGAACAAAAGAGAAAACTCCTTCCACTTAGTAATATTAACAAAAAATCCCCAAATTTACTAAACATTAATCTAAAATATACGTATGAAGAGCTTGACGACAGAAACATAAATATGTGTTGTGTACCAAATCCTCGTTTTACTATGTATTGTTATCACAATACAAATCAGAAATGCAACATAATATAATACAATATCCGACTTGTGATGGGTTTATTTCGGGAAGTATCCGGTGCATTCAATATTAACCATTGAGTTGATTTCAAGTAATGCTCGAAACAGAATGAAGTAAGGATTTGCTGACACAAACACGTTTATGTCCCTGTTTGGGCTTTTTTGTGCGATTGATTCAGTTCATTTCAGATTGTTATATTGGACATTTTTCTTTTTTTGTTTGGGTCTATTTTTTTAGGTTGTAGGCTCCTCATTTTATTTTACTTATATATGTTTTTGTTAAGCAGTCAGTCATTATTTGTGTTTTTTTTTTTTTGTTTTATTTAATTGGGATACAAAACTTGTTTGTAGTTATAAATCATAAATTTGGAGGGTATAGTATGGGCTTTTTGTGATCAGTATCCCTTTGATCAATTAGACTTCAGTGGTATGTTTCCTCTCTAACAGTACTTCATTTTCAATTAAAACTGATTCCCAATACCAGGGTTTCCTTTTATGAGACCTTCATAGTTAATTTGATTATTTTGGGTTTGGTCTGTTTCCACATGTGTAGGATAATTATGGTGATTTAATTACTCTCTGAGTTGACTATAAAGATAAGATATCAATGTTGGTTATTTTCAGTATATCTATTCGTGGATTATTAAATTATTAGCGAAGGTAAGGATTTAAGATTTTTTATTCAGGCATAGGTGAGATGAGGTTTCAATATTTTGTCACATGTAAGTTTGTTTTACTATTTTCCATTTTAATCTAAGTTTGAGTTTGCTATCACTCAGTCTACAATGATTTGTCGACTTTTCATATTTTTCACTTGTGAATGATTTAGGGTTAACAAATCTGAATTTAAAAGTTGTTTTTGATATTCCTAAATATTATTTTATTTTTAAGAGTTTCTCTTGAGTTGATACTTGTTTTGCAGAGGGGATCTCACATCGAGGATAAAAACACTAAGATTAAAATCGACGACACAGAACTGGATGAAGTAGACCACTACATTACCTAGGAAAACGAATCTCCATGAGACCCCCAAAAGAAGAAGAAATCAAGCGAAGAATCACACTAGGATGGCAAGCCTTTGGCAGAGCTAGCTCAACCTTCAAAAAAAAGAAGATCCCATTGATCCTAAAGACAAGGGTGTATAACCAATGCATCCTCCCAATAGTCACTTATGGAGCTGAAACATGGAACCTAACCAAGAGACAGACCCGTAAATTAAGAACCATGCAATGTGCACATGAAAGAATAATGCTGGGCCTCACATGGAGAGACCACAAGACAGCACAGTACATCCTGAGAAAAGACAAGAGTCTGGGACATCATAGAATCCATTAAAAATCTCAAATGGCGGTGGACTGGCCATATTGCAAGAATGGCAGACAACTGATGGACATCATGACTCACGACATGGAACCCCCGAGATCACATGCGCAACTGAGGCCGGCAGAATATAGATGGAGAGACGAGCTAGACAAGTTCAGGAAGTATTGGCTCCGCAACGCCGATGATAGAGAAGTGTGGCAAATCCTGGGGAAGGTCTATGTCCAACGATGGACGTTGAAAGACATGATGATGATGATTAGCTTCAATTACTCTACAGTTATGTTTTGCTGTGAGTCTATCAACATTATCCATAGAACTACAACTGATTTTTAGTTTGTTCTTGTTAGATATTTTACTTATTGGGTTGCTTGGGGTTGGTGGGTGTTTTTTTTAAATAATTGGATGAATGTTTTTTCCAAGTTATTTTTTTATCTGTTCGTTGAATGGTACTCTACATCAGATGATTTCTCCCATCGCTACTTTTTCCCTTGCTGTTATGTTTTACTCTATTAGATTTAACTTTCTCTTGATAGCTAGTTTCGGCAGAACCACTTTTCTTTAGGGGTTTAGTATATCATTTTAAACATAGTCGAATATCATATTATCTAAGGAATAATATATTAGTCTAGTTTCTATTGATTTCCCAGTCCTTTTAATGATTTTGTTTTGATTTTTGGAGCCTTTCTTTTCTTTATGGTTCATGATCGTTATTATCTACATTGAAAATGACATTTGAAAAATGTAGAATTTTGATATTGGTCTTGATTCAAACTATAAACTTCAGTTTTTCTTTTATTTCTTTTATGATGTATTTTCGATTGTTCTCACATTTTCACACGTTATTTTTTGATAATTTATTTCTAATAGATTATTACTCTTATCCTATATATTTTATGTATATGAAACGAACTAATAACGAATTCCCAACCAAGCACATCAAATATTGGGAAACAGTTTTAGGAGAAGATAAAATACTTTCAGAGAGGAATCATACCACAAAAACTTGATAGATCAATCAAATATTGATAACAAAAGCGCTCATACCATACTCTCCTAATTCATGATTTATAACTACCAACAAGCATAGCATCTTCATTGAATAAGACAAAAATATACGACAGGCAATGACCAACCAAAATCATATGAATCGAATAAAAGGAAGATCCAACCATTTCGAAAAATAAACCCCCAGCAAGAAAAAAAAATGTGTCCTATATAAGACTCTTAAATAAACTGAATCAATTGTCTAAAGACGGGACATTTAAGAATATATATATATATATATATATATATATATATATATATATATATATATATATATATATATATATATATATATATGTATATATATATATATATATATAATGCTTTTTACTTACATTTATATTAGTTCTCTTTAGACAACGGATTCTTAAAAGTTCCCTCCCTCCATCTTCCTCAGCATGACATTTACGCATTCTTCCCATTCGAGTTATATATTTTGAAATAAAGGCTTGTGTCGAAGAAATTAGTACAATTTGATGTGACTGGAACATACTGTGGTATTTCACGCATCTGCAAATAAATAAGGGAGGCTATTTTACAATAGCAGTGAATACTTACTTATCTCCATAGACAAGAATGTCTACCTTTCAAGCGTATCAGACGGACGACCAAGTTGCTTAAGATGGCGTAGATTATAATCACAATCAAAAAGATTGTTCAATGCGACAAGCTATTTACTTTACTGTCTATTTCGACTGTCCTTTTCTCCCATAATCAGTTACACGATCATAAATGGTTTCTACTTGATGAACTCCCGGTTAGTGTTCAGGTAGTAAGGTGTTTGTAAGAAAAAAAAAACAAAGTTTAACAAGAAAGCACTCGGGGAGTATACACCTCTGCCATCGCCACACACGTTGAGAATTGAATCAGAATCAGTTCAATTTTGAGTACAATGCAGAGGAGGTAATTAAAGAGTTCCCGTATCCATCCCAAGATTTATTTGGTTCTTCTGGCACACCTTCCCAGAAAAATGTCATTGGAATCTTTTAAGGACTTTTCAAGGTATTGCGTGGACAAAGGTGTGAGAATATGTGAATAATGAATAGAAATTGAAAATTAATCTTTATAAAAAAAATCATGCGGTCAGCATCAATATTTAATTGATTATCAAATATTACTGACCCATGGCTTAAACTTCAAGGAAGTGTTATTGAAGTTCATTGACGGTTTTATGTCTGATCAGACATTACAAAAGCCTACGTTAAGCTGAGACTTTGAATACACATTCAAAATAGGATACTAGAATAATTAAAAAAATACCGAATCAAATAACTTCTGGCTCCTTTGTTCTGTTCCACGAATAAAAAATCCTGACATCTTTTTAAATTCACGGAGGAATTTCGGAGATTTTGTATAGACAAACATAAATGAATAACTCTACAAATATTAAGTGGAAAAAATGATTTTTTAAATCCTCTCATGTTCCTCAATATTTGATACGTTCTTGCTGATCTTATTCCTGGACTTTCTAGAAAGTTTTACAAAAATTCATTGAATACTTTTTGAGATATTTTGGTGACATATAGCTACGATGCAGGTGAGGTAATTGTAAAACCCATGAACCCCACCAATCATTTGATTGATTCTTTTTAAGCCCTATATCCATTGTTCTACAAATGTCATTGAAATGCATAAAAAAAACTTTTAAAGATATGGACAAACTGATATTTAGATAGACATGATTGAAGACATATACCTTTTCAAACTTCATTGACCGTGGTAAATTACGGTCAAAAAAAAAGAAACTGAGGCTGAATAGACAAACAAAGAAAATGACAACAGCTTTTATATCATGATATTCTTCAGTCAAATAAATATATGCTAGCATTCACTATTACAACGATCAGCAATCATTTTAAAACGTGAAAAGACAAAATAAATGGAAAAATCAAACCGAAAAATGTTCCAAAGTTCGGTAAGTCGTCTTAAAATACAAAAACTATAATTTGGTGTAATGTCTTTGGTTAGGTTATTGGTTGCGATTGTTTGCCGTTTGGATTTGTGGGAAATAGCGTCAAAAATTGAATTAGTATGAAAGGAAGCAAAACAAGAAATTCAATTGACGAATTAGGATGTTTGCATACAAGTGTGACGAAATGGAGATGCATGCTGATGCACATCAATATATATATATATATATATATATATATATATATATATATATATATATATGAGCACATGTACAAATGGCTTCTTAGTTTGTCTGTTTACACTCAAATGGGATGTCCTGATTGGTTGACTTACCTTCCTATCATGACATAGTAAAAAAATTACGGGATGGAATCATTTTATATCCTATCACAAATTAATAGCTTCAGTTGAGTTGAGACTTTTAAAAGAATTACTAATAGGATACTTGAATTATCAGAATGAATCATGTAATAAAATAACTTGAAATTACTCGTTTATGCCGATCAATACATAAGAACTCATTCATTTTTAATGTGTAAATGCTGGTAGATGTATAAAATGACGAAAAAAGTGGTAAAATTAGAATGCACTTAGAGAGCGTACGTGTAGGTTATCATCACTGAAGAATAAAATCAGTTCGTTTATGGCTGCAATAAAGGGGATGTAACTATAGAAAAACTCTTCAGATCTGCCCCCATCCAGGTTTCCTCAGACAATGTCCCACGCTTGAACAAAGTTTCATTTCAATTCATGTAGAACTTTTGGAAATATTATGAGTGAATACATAAGTGTATAAAAATACCTCTCAAAAGATTTTTAAAAATCCTACATCAAACCAAACATTTAACCCATCTTTCCTTACTTAATTATAAAATAGTTCATTCAAATTCATTGTGAATTCATGGAGATATTACGGGGTCGTGCAGCTACAAAATATAACAAACAAAAAGAAATCTTAATTCCACTTTAAAATCGAATTACCTCTTTGGTTTCCATAACCTACCGTCCGACAAAATGTCTTTAGGATTAATACTGAACTTTTTGTGATATTGTATTACCAGAAGGACTGACAGACTTACAGACAGTTGGACTGACACGAGTGAATACGTACACCCCTTTCAACTTTGTCGGCAAATGTAAGCATTTCTATTCTAAACAACAAATACCTTTATTACAACTACAAGAATCAACATGCACAACACCGATACAAATAGACTAAGAAGTTAAAAGACTCTTAGAATATTGAATAAACCATTAATCTCTTGTGTTATTTCGGGGCGGTCTTTCTCAAATCATTTAAGTGACATCGATCCTCAAGTTTTCATTATAAAATCTCAATCACCCATGACCAAATCTACTTAGGACTTTGATAATTTTCATTGTATTCTTTTCCGTGTATAATCTCGATTCAGGTTGAGCAGAAAGCATAACTTGACTCATTTTTTAAGTGTTTATTTCATTAAGGGTTTAGATGACTCAAAATATGCAAGAAGTATAAGTGCCAAGAAAAATAAGCATAAAAAATTATATGAATATTTTTTTCATCTTTCATGTTTCCTCCATTTAACATTTCAGTTTCATTCATTCAAAAATGACTTCATCCATCCCGGGGTGGATAATTCATCGGTTCAATTAATCCCAGTTTGAACTTGGGTTTTTGTTCGTGATTTTGACAGTGATTTTGTGGTACTTTTGTGATTTTTAAGTTTAATGCTAAAAGTTGAATTTGAACAAAAGGAGGCAAAACAGAGAAAGTGGACAAGCTATTAGGCGAATAAAGATGTTTTCACGCATGCACCTGTTTATAGATATATAAAATAGTTGGAAAAATCAATGGCAAAACATTGACTATGCCGCTGTCTCTGAAAAAAGAAATGTTTTACCAGTCAAGTTTCGAATCAGGACAGGAAAGTTTAAAGAGTTGCTGGGTATGATTCAAAATTCAGTTCATTCTTCCTATGCATGCGGTTCACCCGTTACGCAAAATGTTCTGTGATAAAGATTTTGAAAATTGAGCGATATTGTATGGACAAATGTGGATGAACAGAAGATTATCTGAATAGATAGTGAAAATATTGTTAAAAAATGCCTGGATCAACTTCTTTATATCCTGATGGCCTAGCTCTCCAGAAAATTAGATTGAAATTTAATGTAGATTTATGGAAAAATAGAAGTATATAGCTACAATGCACAGCGGGTTATCGTGAGAGGAACCCTTGATACCCCCTTAAATTGAATAACTTCTTTCTTTGTATGTGTTTTTGTAACAGAATCTTTTTGAAATTAAATTTGAACTTTTGAAATTATTTTGTTTAGATGGACTGACACAGTTGAACACACACACACACACACACATATATATATGCATATATATATATATATACATATATATATATATATATTTATATATATATATATATATATATATATATATATATATATATATATCCAAAAACAGATCAGCAGAGACCAACAAAGACTTCACCACGGATAGGGCAAAGTCCCAGTCAACATGATAACCCATAGGGATCGTCTCCCTTGACTCCCATTTTTGCTTCCAAAGCAAAACATCTGATGTTAAATTTATCAAATTTATTTCTGACGGAAAACTTCTGACCACGGAAAGTTACACACATACGACGCGTTAATGGAGATGGGAACCCTTCCCAAAACTTGTATAGCATACTAATTAATTCATTAATGGATTTATTAACTAATTAATAGGTGAAGTCTCCCAATACTTTTACTCCTGGGTCTGTCTCATTCCTTATTGTTCAAACATCCACACACACACACACGCACACACATACAGACACACACACACAAGCACACACACACACACACACATATATATAGAAAAAATAGAAAAAACTACTCCAATTGACATAACTAAAGTTCTAGAAAAACACGAAGACATGTGGATCAACAAACTTAAAACCCTATATCCTAATGGATTAAATACTAAACTGAACAAACTAAACTTTACAAATATAATCACTCAATCTTCCCAATAAAAAAATTAAAGAGAAAATAAGAGAGAAATCAAAGTGAAGAATGATTAGAAGCTATATGAGTTGTTCAATGTCAATCCCCTCGCATATTGTTAAGGGTTAGGTTTTTGTTCGTTCTGGTTAGCAAGGATTTTATGGTATTTGTGGGAAATTGTCCGGTGTCTAAAGTTGAATTGAAATGAATGAAAGCAAAACGAAGAAGCTGATAGGTAATAACACATAATTTCACATAAGTATGTCGAAATGGAAATGCTTGCACTTACTCATATAAGTAAAAACAAAAATTGTAAAACTAGAAATCTCTCTTTGTGTGTATACTCCTGTCTATAACATTGTCACTGAAAAAAGACCTTGGCTCCAGCTTTGAATCGAATCAGCCATTCACCCGTCCTTTTGCAAAATGCAATTGATAAATTTTGAGAATATTTGAAGGTATTACGTGGATAAGCATGAATACAAATATTTATGAATGAAAAAAAAGTAAAAACTTTCTTTAAAAAGTATTGAAATTCAGAAGCAAAAATATGAAAATGCTGCCGTCCAAAAATGAGTTGAACGTTAAGAAGAGGTATATTTTGGTTTCAATGTAGTAGTATTTAGTCATAAATAACTCCCAATAACGTATGTTTTGGTTGTGTAATGTTCTGCTTGAAATAATAAAATCCTGGTTTAAAAGATTTACTGTCTATAAAATATGTGTTATGGGTGTACTCATATATGGTTGACCTCGTACTTTTCCCCCACTTTTCGGGGCAGGGGTAAACAACAGTCATCAATCACCCACTGGGGCTGAATAGATAAACAAAGAGAATGACAACAGCTTTTATATGATAAGATTCTTTAGTTAACTAAAGATATTCCAACGTTTGTTGCAACAACAATTAGCAATCACTCTGCGTCGTATATTTGCAACGTGAATCGACCAAAAAAATAAAATGAAACAAAATCGAATCGACGAATCCTTCAAAGGTAGATTGGTTGTTTATCGTCGCCTCTAAATACGACATCAATCCTTTTGTGTATTGTTTGGGGTTAGATTTTCGTTTGCGATTGTTGTTGGCAATTTTTTTCTTTCGGTGGAAATTTGTGTAGTGTCGAAAGTTGAATCGGAATGAAAAGAAGCAAAACAAGAAATTGGAAATGTCAATGGAGGAATTAGGATGTTTTCTCCTAAGTGTGTCGGAATAGAGATGCATGTACTGCTCAGAGGTATTCGATAAGACTTTTGAAAGAAGACAAGAATGGGGGAAGAAGTGTTGTAGGATGTGTAGAAGAAGGAAAACAGGAAAAAGAGGAATAATTAAATACGATGAAGAAAGAAAAAGGGAACAATATGAATAAACGAAAAGCAGGTCTGCTTAGTCACTTAACTATGATCGTCATGCAACCAATATATTTTTGCAGCATGCTATGTTGGGGGTGATCAATTTAAAGATAATAAAGGGTGATAAATGAACTTACAAATATTTTTGTTGATAGACACAGTTGAATACACACACACATACACACATACTCACACACACACACACACACACATATATATATATATATATATATATATATATATATATATATATATATATATATATATATAATTGAGTCATTCACACACAGCTGTTTTGTTATATTACAACTCTTCAGTGTGGTTATAGACTATCCAATATCGCATCCAGTACCTTGAGAAAGGATCAAATCCTTCGCTCCAAATCCAGAGGCTGGCATAAGCTTACTTTTTCCACCTTTTGTTGGGTAATGATCACAAGAAAGATATTTTTTGAAAATCAGAAAAAAAACAAAGTTGGGAGATATTTATCAAAGTAACTGAAAGAAAACTAAGAGAAACCTATATTGACAGTTTTATTGAATGAAACAAAGAAGAGTATAAAAAAATAAAAGAAACATAGAAACAAAAAAGTCAATTTAGCATGGACGTACATTGTAAATCAACACCCAATCCTATTCAATACTTTTTAGCGAAAAGACTAAAAAAAAACAAAAAAACAAAAAAACAACGGAATATTTTTTTTTTCAGATAAAGGGGAGTGAATGTTGAACGTTCCTTCCCTCCAGCTTAATCAGCTAACCGGACCAACTTGAAAACTGTCAAAACCTATTTTGCCAGTTAAAGCGACTATATAACGACGTAATGTAATATTGGACAACGTAATAGAATGATATTTGAAAGAAATGGACCTGCCTTAGGAATCGAACCTACCACTGACAGGGTAGTGGCTTCAACGGAGCGATGCACTTATCATTGTGCTAAACAGCCGACGATAACGCAAAGTCCAAATAACTGCTTTTAACTCAATTTCCCGTCTCGTTTATTGTCGGTCTTTTTCGTTTGTTTTTTTTTCAACGCGACAGTAATGTATTCAAACACTAGATATGTGAAATGAAAATCGTTGTTAACAAAATTCGTGTAATTAACCCCAGTACTCTTTATGTACCACCCACACAGATACACGTACACACACATATATGTATTATGAATCAAGAAAGCAATATCAGATAATATGATACAATAGCTGAAGTGTGATGGGTTTATTTCATAAAATACTTGATACATGCAACATTAAACATTAAGTTGTAAGAGTAAAGCGTAAAATACGGTGAAATAAAAGCCCAAATAGGGCAGAAAAAGAAATATGTTTGCGTAATGAATCCTTTATCTCAATATAAATATATATGTGTGTGTGTGTGTGTGTGTGTATGTGTGTGTGTGTGTGTGTGTGTGTGTTTCTCTATAAGTTGAATGATTTTTCCAACAACGTATAACATAGTAATTCGACAATTTGGAAGAAAAAAAGATTAAATTATTTCCACTTATTTTTTTTCTTCTTCCAATTATACATTTAACTCTTGGCTGTGCTGTCAGATTGGATCTAAATATTTTTTTGAGGGTATATCTTACATTACAACAATGAGCAATATATATCTTTGGAAAAAATCATTTTAATCTTATCTAACGACGCTGCCAGAAGCCAATCAGAAATAAAAAGAATATTTGAAAATAATAAATTGTTTTTTTCAAATTTCCCGATTCATCCAGATATATATATATATATATATATATATATATATATATATATATATATATATTGGGAAATAGATGTATATTATCCGACAGAATGATTATAAATTGCGTTATATTATACAGAAACTTACCTGAAATGATCTCTGGTCATTACACGGTTAATATATTACATTGACAACGTAAATTCAATAAGCAATTGTAGAAAAGTAGAAAGTTCCTGTACTACATAATACAATTTTCAATCATTCTGTCGAATCATATGTATCCATTTCTTGTTACAAGACTGTTGCGTTGAAAGAAAAGCATAGAGCAGGTATAGATGAGAATTCAGAGTTTAAACGGTCATTTCGGCCTTTGCATCACCAATAGCTGTTAAGCTCAATGGTAAAAGCAAGGCTAAGCTGAAACAGGTAACCTATTATTCGCAGGTTCAATTCCTGCTGCGGTCCCATATTCTTCAATAGTATATTCTATTTTATCGATGGGAAAGCTTCTGTATAAGACAACGCAATTTAAAAACATATATATGTATATGTACTTAGAGAGAGAGACAGACAGAAGAAATGAGAGAGAGAGAAGGAGAGAGACGCATTCACTCTGTTAGTTACTCGATAGAAGCTATCGTGTGACCAACATCTTTCTGTAGCATACTAAGTTTGTGGTGATCAATTAAAAAATTGGAAAAGACGCATTCACTGGATTAGTCATATCTCTCCCCGAAGAAAGTCTGAAAAACTTAATGAAGTGCGGGAATGCTGTCAGGCACAAACTAAGAGAGTGTTCAAGCATCAACTTATATTTTCAATTGCACCCCAATGAAAACCTTTCGACGGGATTCCAAAATAAAGCTCTTCTTAAAGACATCATAGGAAGTAGATGTTTAAAATTTTAAGCCCTTTTCTTCATGACAATGGGCTGGCCATGTTGCAAGAATGGCGGACAACCGATGGACATTGTGACTCACGACATGGGTCTCTAGATATCAGATATGCAACCGAGGCCGGCAGGATATGAGATGAGAGGGACACGGTAGACTAGACAAATTCAGAAAGTACTGGCTCTGCAACGCCCATGATAGCGAAGTGTGGCGAATCCTGGGGAAGGTTCATGTCCAACTACGGACGTTGAAAGACTGATGATGATGATGATGATGATGATGATGATGATGATGATGATGATGATGATACGTGTGAAATATACCTTACCAGTCAGCTAGTTAGACAGCAAGACCCACTTGAAAGCTAAAAAAAAATCTGATATTGACAGTTTTGGTTGACAGTTTCTAATATATAAAAAGGTTTTGGACAAGAATGATCCGCCCCAACCTCAACCTGCTGAAAATACTGGATCTACCGCAAGAAAAAAAATAAAATACGCCCTTGTTTTTTTATGTTTCATTATTAAAAATCAATTTCTCCACCTGGACCACACCCTTGCACGACATCTTGGATCCCCTTTCCGTGCTCTGACTCCTGGATCTGCCCCCCTGCACGACAGACGACACAAACGACGGGAAATATTTGTTGATGAAGCAAAGAAGAAATCAAGGGACGAATAGAAAATGGCGTTTATCGAGCGAAGACGTTGCCATGGCAGCATGGCGTAACCTTTTCATTTGCCGGCGAAACATGTTATCTTTTCTTGGCACTTGTTGTACGATTGAGCTTCGTGGTTTGTCAAAATGATATCGTCATTCACGTTGTTGTCATCTCAGCCTCTGTAACGACTGTAGTCCGCGGTACCATTCGTCCACATCAATGACTTCTTCTTCTTCTTCTTCTTCTTCTTCTAATGATAATGATAATGATAATGATGATTTCCTTTTCCTTCTAATTGATCGTGGTCATCTACTTCTTCTTGTGATTCTTTTTCTTCTTCTCACGATTCTTCTTCTTCTTCCTTTTTTATTCTTTTCCGTCTCCCTATGATGATGATGATGATACTGATAATTCTTATGACTCTCAGTACTGTTTTTCTTCTTCTTGTTCTTCTTTTTTCTCTCTTTCATCTTCTTACAATTCTTTTTCTTTTCCCTCACATTCTCATTCTTTTTCTGATTTTTCTTCTCACGGTTCCTCTCCCTACTGCTGTCGTTGTTGTTGTTGTCATTCTTTCTTGTTCTTCTTCTTCTTGTTCATCTTCTTCTTCTTCTCCCCATTTCATTCATTCTTTTTCATCTGATTCTTATATTTTCATTCCCTCTGCTTCATGTGACCGTGTACGCGCAAGCACACTAATACTCCTCTATTCGTCGAACAACCGTAGCCATCAAAGGTTCAATCCTTTTTTTGTGCGTGTGTTGGCGTTATCACAGTTTATTAACGATATTTAGATTCTGCAGAATCTGGATGATTCTAAATGTGATTTTTCATTCTATTTTAGATATTTTCCAATGAAATACGTCAGTGATGTCATACATTGAATTTATCGTGAACGTTGTTATTCTCTGATGGGCTTTTTTGTGTCATCAAATTATGACGCTACGGTTAATCAATTATTGACTTTGATAGCTTTTATAAAAAAATCATATTCAATTTCTCTTTTGCCCATTTTTGACACCTCGTCTCCTCTTACAGTTTTTGTGATATCAACGTTATTCCAATGCTAAACTGGACATTTACTTTCTACCATTTATTCAAATTAGAACTATTTAGATACTTCCCTCAGCATTGTAAGATTTTTGTGCCCAGATTTGGAGGGGGATGGGTGACGAGGAGCACTCGGACTTGCTGTTCCTTCAGGAAATGCTGTCTCTAGTTACTTAAATTCATTATCTTTTTGCGAATGCAAGTAGCCGAACAGTCAACGAAAATGGAATCCGCGCATCGTGTTTAAACTCCGGTTGGGCCAGTTAGGTAAAGAGTGCAGCAGTAGGAGCCCCTCAGCCATATAAATAAATACCAGTTCACAATCAAAATAAAAAACAATACGAAACTAGTTTTTAAGTAATAAAAACATTTAAATCGATTCTAAAATAGACAATTAAGAACAAGAAAGAAATCATTTCCATTTCATATTGTAGCGGGCCAGAGGCATGGTCAGCTAGGAATACTGGCGCCAAAGGGCATTGGGCCAGGGAGAAGGAGAGAGAGAATGGCCGGCCGCAGAGACCAGGGCTAGAAGCGTACCCAGCTAGGGATGCTTGAGCTAGTTAGCACTGGACTATGTGCGTCCAGAGGTTTTATAGGGGTCGTCAGAGGAAATGACGTTTTGGATATTGAGCTAAAAAGAGAGTTTTGTACTTTATTCCTTACTAAAAGCACAGGGGGCACTACAATATAATTCATTGTTATAACAATTATTTACAAATGTTAAAGCAAGGCGTTACAAAGGAAAAAACATTATTATATCGATTTAGTTATTATTACATGTGTAGTTGATCTTTTTATCTCAGGGAATAGGGATAAAGTTCAATATTACTATTGTATTTGGGGGACACTTTCAATATCTCGGGCCCAACACTGTGACACAGTCTGCGTATAGACTGATCTAGCTCAACGTGAGAGCCTTATAAAGATCCACAATTGAAGCAAACATTGATTGGGTCCCCAGGGTTCGTTCAAGAAATAGAAATAAAACCTTTGTCTCAGGTGTCCTGCGTCAAAATTATTGTCTCATGTGTCATGCGACAAAATCTTTGTCTCATGTATCGTGCAACAAAATCATTGTCGCGTGTATCGTGCGACACACAAAGCAACTTGGCTTTTTCGCTTCGTCTTTTCTAAAACAATTTCTTTCTTTCTTTTACTTCTGTTTCTTCAGTTTTTGTTAATTACAATCATCGACTTTTTCTCCCTTTTACATCTTGTATCTCCTTCACTTTTTTGCTTATTTCTGTTGTACTCTCTCCTCTTCTTCTCTCCTGTTTTCCTTTTTTCTTCTTCTGTTCATCTATCTATCTATCTATCTATCTATCTATCTATCTATCTATCTATCTATCTATCTATCTATCTATTGCTTTCTCCTTCCCTTGTATGTATGTATGTATGTATCCATCCATCCATCTATCCATCTATCTATCTATCTATCTATCTATCTATCTATCTATCTATCTATCTATCTATCTATCTATTGTTTTATTCCTTCCTTCTATCCATCTATCTATCGATATCTGCATGTTCATATCTTGCTTACTATCCATAAATATATCTCTTCCTTCTATCTATATACCTGAGCCTATTCAGATCTATCTATCTATCTTTTTATTTATCTCTTTCGCCTTCCCTTCTATTTAAGTATCTATCAGCCTGTTTGAATCCATCTATCTATCTATCTATCTATCTATCTATCTATCTATCTATCTCAGCCTGTTCTTATGTATCCGTCTTTACATATCTATCTATTTAGTTGTTCCTTCCTCTCCCTCTCCCTCTCCTAAATCTTTCATTTTCCCTTTCTTCCGCCCTTCCTTCCTTCCTTCCTTTCTTTTCCCAACTTTTTCCCCTTCTTTCTTTCCTTCGCCCTTTCTTTCTTTCTCCACTCCTCACTTCTCTTGATTACCCTCCTTCTCCCACACTCCCTTGTTCAAGGCTTCGCTCTTTTCAATCCCCTCCCTTCTCTCCTTCGTTCCTTACTCCCATCTTTGTTTCCTCTTCTCTTCCTTTCCCTCTTCACTTCCTCCTTCCTTTCACCCGTCCAACCCCACGTTCCTTTGTGACGCCATCTCATCTTTTTTTTTTCTTCAAGTTGGTCCAGCTGGCTGGTTATGAATGTATCTCGCTAAAAGGCCACACAATGGAGCTAGAGGGCTGGAATCTTAATCATCCACTTTCTATTATATATACAAAAACATGTTTTTGTTTTTAAATCTGACACCAAATTAGTTTTTGGTTGGGGCTCAGTTTGCTATGTCGGTTTTTACTAAATCAGTCATTATTTTTTCCCTTAAATTCAGACTTTTTAGCAATCACTGCCGAACCAATGGCAAGATTAGTGACTAAATCACTGATCACCCCTTTTTCCAATGTTTTAATTGATCACTCCAAACACGGCATGCTGTTAAAAGACTTTGGTCACGTGATAGTTTCTTTCGACTGACTAAACAAACCTGTTCCTCTCTCCTCTCTTCTTGCTTCCCCCCCTGGCGGCAGCTGGCCTACCATCCACACTACCACTACCCCTACAACGAGGACTCTCCTCTCTGTCTCCTTCTACTAATGTTTCTGTCGCTCTAACTACTGTTACTTCTTTTATCAGCAAACTTCATTACAGCAGTAGCTGTAGTAATTGTCAACCGAACTATTACGACGACTGTTTTATCAGCAGACGACACATGAGACGACAACGTCATCAAAGGCAGCTACAGTAAGTGCCCTTCCAACAGCGATCGAAGAAGTAGTCTTAGTAGTAGGAGCAAAGAAAATAGTATAGGTCGAAGTAGTCGAAGCCATATTCGTAGCAGTAAGGGGAGAAGATTGTGAAGAATGAAGGTGATTATAAATACTGGAATAACTGTTGTTTGGTTTAGTTTAGTGGTTTCGAAACTGTGGTCCATGGATCCCTATGATTCCGCCAGACAATGTTCAATAGTCCAATGAGTTGAATTAAAAGATAGAACTGAGATTTTTTTAACAACTTAGCTATGTGATGTGGCTTTCTCCATGTTGCGGTAAAAATATGGTATGAGACATTACAAGACAAATGTTCAAACCTAACATTAGGAATCCTGTTGTCGAGAAAAGACATCATCAATTGCACAGCAATCGGCAAGAAGAAAAAAAAAAAGATTTTGTTCAAAAACTGCGGTGCTGTTTATTCAATAAAACTTTTTGTTTCCACCGAAACAGCACAACTGATTGAGAAATCAAAATTATATAAATATCCATATACGAATATCATTGTGTCATCCACAGACAGCTGTTTTGTTGTATTACAACTCTTCAGCGTGGCTATGGACTATCCATTATCCCATCCAGTACCACGAGGTAGGATCGAAACCTAAGCTTCAGACAGAGTGGCTGGTATCTTCTCTCTACTCCACGGAACTGGACAGTCAGTAAGGTTGAATTTTAAGCAATATATTCATTTACGCACATACATTACAGGTCCACGAGAGTAGTTAATTCCAAGTTGGATATATATATATATATATATATATATATATATATATATATATATATATATATATATATATATATATATATATATATATATATATATATATATATATATATATATATATATATATATATATATATATATATATATGACGTGTATACATTAATTATAAACAATGTACAGTCTGCTTTCCATCTCAAAAGATTTTTTAGGGATTATCTGATACAGTGTGACGTAAGGAAAAAGAAAATAAACTTTTTTCTCTCTTGGTCCACTTTCTATATCTTTATCTCTTTAACAATGCTTTTCTACAAACGCCGTTAACGTATTTGGATCTAGTCTCAACATGAAATTTGTCCCGTTTTTTGAACTGTCCAACTTACGTCGCAGTAAGAAAATAAGCATCTAAACCGACTGAATGATGAGCACGTCAAAAGATTCAAAGATTAAACCTGACATTGTGACACAAAAAACAATATAATCAATCACAAAGTAATCGAAAGGCATAGGTATTGTGCACATATATGTAGCATAAATTACGAATCGAATACGTAATTATAGAAAGTATGCTTGATGGTCAACATTTGATTATCGCTCTATCTATTCTAGTGATTATAATCTAATGACTAAATGCTAAGAAGGGGTCCACTAGAATATTTACTTTATAGAAGGGGTCCCTGAGTTTTTAAATTTTCAATCTCACTAGTCTATTTGGATCGAAACCATGAGGTTCATTCCTTGTTTGGGATATATAAGCACGGATTCAAGGAACCCAGGCTGCACGGCTATTCCTGCTCCATTAATTAAAAAAGAACCAAGATTAAGAAATTCTATCAACCCAAAAGACAAGTAATCTAAAAAATTATAAATTAACCTCAGAATTAAAATGTGTTTTCATTTTTTCATTAATTATTATTGAAAGGTTTTCTGTATTATCGAACCACGATAATCCTACAAATGGCTTGCCCGACGAACCATCCAAGTGAATTACAGATTCGCCGTTTGTATCTGTGTGTCTATCTCTGTGTGTCTCCATTCACACTTGTTCACATTTTTGGGACTTCAGTATTGAAAGTCTGCATGAGTTCATCGCAAGGCACGAGCTGAAGTTTTATTATTAGATATATCTACTATAAGATAATTTTAGATGACAGATCAACAATTTTTTAAATATTTGAGATGATTATTTCTGGTACCTGCGAGGGGTACGGTGATTCATCTATGTGAGGTACAGATATTCTTTAGATTTTTTTCTATTTATTAGCCCTGTGGTAAATTTCTGTGATTGATCTTTCAAAACATTTTTTTTTCAATTTTGCAGCGAAAAAGCTATGACTCAAAGATTAGTGAAAAATGCCCGATAACATAATACCTTCTTGGTATTGATTTTTATGAATTTTCTTTTTCGCGATATTTAGTCGAGCAGGATTACAAAAACAATATCTATTTGATATTCAAACGACAACAACAACAACAACAACAACAAACAGAACATATAACCAGCTGGTGCAGGGTCAAACTCTCACTTCTACTTTAATCCCAATTTGATCCCAAAGATGATGGGAGCAACCTTGGTTTATATATATATATATATATATATATATATATATATATATATATATATATATATATATATATATATATATATACATACATATGAATATATATATATATATATATATATATATATATATATATATATATATATATATATATATATATATAAAATTATAACAATGTTTTTTCCGTAAAAAAATGTATTTATTCATTAGAATGATATAGTCCTTCACATATATCTGATAACAGATTTCGAAGATGTATTATACTTGTCAATTCAAACCAGTCGGTAACAAAAATTTTGACATGATTTCAAAATTGCGGTTCGGGAATGCTAATTTAAAAAATGTATTTATTGTCCAAAGTGGAATAAAAATATTTCGATTTCTTTTATAAAATAATTTGAAGGTTCGTAAAGACAACATTCAAATCATTCTAAGGGAATATTAATTTTACGTTTCAGTTTGGTTTATCATGGCGGCTCGGGCAAACAGCAAAGAGTTGATATCATGATTAGGCGTGGATTGTTCCCTGCTCTTATTTTACTCTGTTTGTTACGATTGGAAAACAAAGATTTGAGAAAAAATTTGACGATTGATTTCTAGATTCGTTTTGAGTCATCTGATGTATTTCTTTATTTTGCTAATTCAATTTAATTTCCTATTTGTCACGGTGAAATGTTAATCAAGGTAATCTGGTAGATATTTTCTAACATAGTGAGTTCGCTCACATTAGGTGACCTAAAAGATACATTTTGTGAATAACTACATAGAAAGAAAAACGGATTACACAAATCAAAGGAAGAAATAAATAAAGATATTTGGGAAGATGAATTTTCTTTCCTTTGTTTCTTATTTCGAGTCTTCATTGGTTTCAATCGTCTTTCTTTCTCCCCCATCTCACTTTCCTTCAATTTTATTTTTTCCATCTCATTTCGTTTGTTCGTCCCGTTTTTCTCGTTCTTTCTTTTGTTTATTTGTTTCATCTTTTCATTCTTCGTTTCTTTCCTTCATTCTTTCATCATGCACTTCTTTTTTTTTCTTCTTCTCTCTGACAGTCACTTTTTGTTACTTCCTCTATCTCTGTTTTCCTTATTCAATTTTATTCTTTATTTTATTTGCCCCTCTTTTCTTGTTTTTTTTTCTCTTGTTTATTTGTTTTGCCTTTCCATTCTTCGTTTCCTTTCTTCCTTCTTTCATCATGCACTTCATTTTCTCCTTCTCTCTCTCTATCTCTGTCTCTCTCTGTCTTTGTCTATCCGCCTGTCTCTCTCTCTCTTTCTACCTCCCTTTATTTCTGTTTTCCTTATCTCCTTCATTATTTTATTTATCATTTCCTTATTTCTTTCGTTGTCATCTAGGAAATTTTTAGGAAATGATCAACCAAACCTGCCATCAATCCTTCCAACCTAAGTTTCTTTAGTTTTTTAGTTGCTCTGACTGGCTAGCTCCATGATTGCCTGTTTTTTGTATGTGTCACATGCACAGACGGCACTGATGGTGCTAGGGGGCTGAACATTGAAATAGTTACTCATTATTATTTCTGTGTAAATGTTTTCGTTTTCAAATCTCCTAACTTGTTTTTAGCGTTTGTGAGGGGAGGAGTGAAATTTGAAATATAAGTTTATGCTGACCTTTTTTTTTTTTATCTCTATCAAGAGAAAGGAAGAAGTATAACTCATTTATTGATCACATCATTTTTCAAGTTTTAATTGATCACCTCGAATACAGCATGTTTGTCAAAAAACGTTGGTCATGTGACTGTTTTTATCGAGTGACTAACCAGATTTTTTTTTTTACTTTTCCGTATTTCTCAGTTCTCAATTTTATTTCTTAATTGGTATTTGGATTTCAACATCTTCAATGTTCATATCGTTACAAATCCCCGAAAAAATTGCAGTGACGTCAAACATGTTGTCACATCAACAATCCAGCAACACTTTCAGCTTACAACCAAGTACGTAAAAAGAAATGAGAAACCATTGCGCTTAACATTTAAATATATTCTCCGGATTATGTTTGGAAAATCTTCTTTTTTAAAAAAATCTCATCCCAAATAAGTTTTTAGTAGGGGATAAATGTATAGGGGTGTCTTTATGCTATATCGATCCGTTAGTTCGTGATCAGCTGCGTTCGTGCTTGTTTCGTTGAAAATTGATTTTTTAGTGATCAGGGCCAACCAAAGCCGAAAAAGTAACCTTTTCATTGATAACCCCTTTTCCCAAAATGTGGATCCATCTCTTTCTATACCACATGGTGTCAAAAGACGTTCGGTTCGTGATGGTTTTTTACGAAGCGACTAAAAAAGACCAGTTGAGCTTGACATTTTAAACATATGGATAGAAATGGTTTAATTTCGAAATAAGTGTTTTTTTTTTTTTCAAAATCCAGAAAATAAAAGTAAATAACGAGTTCATCAAGAAAAAAAAACAACTAAGCAATTAATGATACATCAAGTAAATGTACCGCACTGGCTCAAAAAAAAAGAAAAAACACGACAGATCAGGAACAATCATACACCGGGAACTGTACAAACGATTGATGTTCAACCATATAAACAAACGGTATCATCGCAAACTAGAATCATTGGTATAAATAAAAAACGAGGAAGATAATAAGGGACTTTGAGCCGAAGACTGACCACTGTATTTCATCATGTGTGATCAGCACTTTTTCCCCGGGAAATTTGCGCTGAAAATCCTGGTACACATGATCTATGGAAGCATAATTGTTATGCATATTTGTATACATAATTAAATACGTAGTGTAATGCCAAAATCAATACATAACAGATCATTTTGAATACTATTGACTAATAGATATCGAAAAAAACCCATATATAGTCGTCATAATAGTCATTGATTGAAACACCGTAACGTCAAAATTTGAAATCATCTGAAAAAAAAAAAAAATTCCATCAAAGAGTGAGTTGTTCCAATCTGGGAAATTACAATGAATTGATAGTGAAATATATCATCCCCAAAATACCTTTCATTTTTCGCTCTGCAGAACAATTTCACAAGTCTCAAAAATTTCGACCATGTCCAACAGATTCAACCACTTTCGATTAATCTTTTTTGGGGTCATTTGAAGAAAGGGTAAGCATAGATGAGCCCACAAAGGCTTTAGAATTAAAACATTCTTAATTAAAAGTAAGTAAGGAATTCTCATAAGAGAAATAATGTGTATATATGCACTCATACCTATATTGGTCGATCTAACGCCAAAATAAGGAAGTGTGTTTATGTACACGTATGTGTGCCAAATAATTACATTGTCCAAGCGTGAAAGGAAAGCTTAGGTGACAATAACATCAGAGCCATTCAACCTCAGGGGTTTGAAATGCAGGCTTGGAGTCTCCAACGAAAACATAATAGCTTTTGCCCAGAGATACTGTTGACTCAATGAAAACCCCTACTGAGAAAAGATAAAATACGTTAATTAAAAACACTCTCGGCGCAAAAGAAGAAAGAATTAGGGAAGGGAAGACGGATAAAATGTAATAAAGAAAGAAAAAAACAAAAAAATGAGTGAATAAGATTAGGAGAAGCCTGAGGCGGAACGTACGCAAGTTAGATAGGGAGCAGAGTGAGAGGGAAGATACTGAAGCATCCTCTGGGTTGGAAAGAGTTTAAGGAGCGACAAAAGCCTGCTACGTGAGGCTGCTAAAGCTGGCCTTGGAGATGTCACGTAAAAGAAGTTAATGAACTATTGCTAAATACTTGATACCTAATTCTATTTTCCTGACAAAGGTATGGATTTCACAGCAGAATTGGTATGTTTCTACTCG
This sequence comes from Thysanoteuthis rhombus, assembly GCA_963457665.1. Classification (NCBI taxonomy): domain Eukaryota; kingdom Metazoa; phylum Mollusca; class Cephalopoda; order Oegopsida; family Thysanoteuthidae; genus Thysanoteuthis; species Thysanoteuthis major. The sequence continues at coordinate 44,356,592 of OY735224.1, read as the reverse complement.
CAATTTGTGCATGCATCATCTGTTATCAGGCTGCACCCACTAGTGCATGTTGGTACAATATTATTTGACAAAAAAACAGAGCATTGGAGCCAGATGCATTGTGTGCTGTCCAAACAAAGTTCGACTCTGCAGACATGAAATTGGATGGCATTTGTGGGATTCTATATCCAGCAGATAGTTCAAAATAATGTCCAAAATCCAAAATAAATATTAAGGAGAAATTTCGTAGAAATTTTTATCAAAAATGTTGTTGCCAAACTCCAGTTCAAGTCCCCCATGTAACAAACACAATAACAAGAATCCTCGCACTGGTTGTCTACCCTGCAGTGTAACGCAACCGATAGATAGAATGAGCATTTCCTTACTGTGACTCAAAATCATGAGTAAAAGTTAGATAGGTTCCTCTCTTTTCAATTTAACCAAACTGACAAGTTTTATGTATCTCCAAAAATATCTGTAACAAATCAGCAAGGGTATATTCCGCTCCAGTCATAAATATACAAGTTAAAAGTGTCTGTGTCGGTGAGTGTATATCACACCAGAAACGTGGGTACAGCCCACAAAATTTGAAGTATATACTTGATGGAGCTGGAGCAGTGACATTTATTTTTTTTAAAAAAATTTTTTTAAAGGGTTTTAGAGTTTTTTTTTTTTTTACGTTGTAACTATAATTCTTAAATAGATCTACTTTCGGTATATATATATATATATATATATATATATATATATATATATATATATATATATATATATATATATATATATATATATATCTTTTCTCCTAATACGTTTACGTATAATTTATTGAGTAATGTATTGCCAAAGGAAGCCTACCCTTCAAAGGGTGAACAGTGAGGAAGACTTTCTCCTTATCTGAAAAGCTTTGAGAAGAAAGCATTTCCGAGGAAGGGGGCTCTATTTATATCGTAACCACTATGCTACCGTATGGACCCCTACTTTTTGTTCACACATATATATAGAGAGAGAGAGAGAGAAAGAGAGAGAAACTAACCGAATAATTCGAATGTGGGACGGGTATACAGCTAGTAAATGAATACTTTTACAAAATGAATTATCTGCAAATATTATTTGAAATCACAACAGATTCACTGGTGAGTAGTTCTCTTACAGATTAATCAAAACGGTCAAAGCTTACATACATGAAGAAATCATCATGTTAAAAATGTAAAACAGCTTGATTCATTTGATAAATACATTTTTACTGAAAAATATGTTAGTGATTTATTTTCATTATACGTATAATACAAAAGTAGCAGAATTCATCTTCAGTCGGAATAAAGTAAGAAGGGGCTTGTTTCTGTAGCAACCCACCTTATTTTAAATGGAAAGTGACTTTTTCACAACTTTATTCAAAGAAATGGAGATACTGACATTGAGAAATTGATATAAAGCTACAAATTCCAGTACCAAGTTTTTTTGTACAATTTTAACTGTTCTTCTCACCTCCGATTAAGTCACAACGTTTCCACCGATTTGGCTCTACGGCCATTCTCAGGTGTGAAATTTAATATCTGTAATCTCTCTTCTTCCGTTGGTTCAGAGCAAAGAACAAAAATTCTGCTCAGTATGTTTCTTTTTTGTTTTTTTTTTTGCTATTAACCTCTGAACGAAGCGACTCTTTTCCCAGACGGATATTACATTATACATCCGATGTGGACCGTAGAAATGAATCGTCTGAAACGTCATGGTTACATTGAGGATTGGAAGGAGAGCTTGAATTGTCCGAAAAAAGTTGGTATGTTAATGACTTGTCTGAGAGTCATAGACTCTACAGATTTACGGCAGCAATAGGGAATTGAAATGTTTTGAAAAAGAAGTGTCAGAGATAATCTAATTCACACAAGAATTACACGGACTAATTTCATTAGCTTTATTGTTTTGAAGACAAAGGTTATTTTTTGATATTTTCTCTGTCCTTCTACAGGCGGGTGTGCGATGCATACATTAATCCTTGAATATTGTCCAACATTTATCTATCTATTTGCTCATATATCTGATACAAGAATACATAATTCTAGCTAGGCTTAACAAGAAATTAGTGACTCTTGTCCAAATAACTGATACAAAAATCAAAAAATTATGAAACTATAATAATTGTGATTCTTCATTTGTGTTTATCTCTCATAACAAATATGATATGGTGTCTTGAATTACAAGAATCGAATGTTGTTTATCAGGATCGTCAACTCCAAGATTTTTTTTCCATTCAAGTCATACAGATCTTAAAAACGTCAAGTATTTTCAGTAATCAAGCGCTTGAAAATATGTACAAAAATTCTCATGCTAATCGACTTAGTAATTCCAAATGTTTTGTGCTGAAATATAGTTATTTGAAATGCAAACAAGTTACTGGATCGAACGTGACGCTCTGTTTCCCTATTCTGGAGATTATGTTAACATCAGAGCAACTTATCAGCAAAATGAGTCAATATTTGAGAAATTCTATCAATTGTAAACAAAATCAACAATTTTGATTATTCAGATCGGTCACAACGCTACATCTTCGAGATAGCAACAAGTCTTCGTTGAAATGTACTAAGGAATAACGAGGTTATCAGATCGAGAAAAAAAGGAGACAACATCCACAGACATCTATTTATCTATCTATCTATCTATCTTCTCAATTTGTTTGAATATATCATACAGTAATATATGATATTAGCGAAGTTTACAGTGGCAATAAAAACAATAAACATTGTAAGATCTTTCAATAACTAGAAGAATATTTTATATCTGTCTAACCATTATATACACAGCAACATATATACAATCACAGCAACTCCTTTATTATGATTCATAAGGACTCTGAACCCTTCAAGCTCCAAAAAGAAGTAAGGCAAGGTGATACTAGCTCACCCAAACTCTTTACAGCCTGCCTCAAGATGATTTTCCGAAACATTGACTGGGAGAATAGAAGAATAAAAATTGTCGGCGAATATCTGAGCTACCCCAAATGCAAAACTGGGGAAGGTAGACCACTACGTCTACCTTGGACAACGAATCTCTATGATATTCCTCCAAAAAGAGAAAATTGAACGAAAAATCACTTTAAGATGGTAAGCCTTCGACAGAGCAGGTCAGCTTTCAAAAAACAGACGATCCAAATAATCCTTAAAGAAGAGTATACAACCAATACATTCTCCCGATATTCACTTATGGAGCTGAAACATGGAACCTAACCAAGAGACAGACCTCCAAACTGAGAAACATGCAACGCGCACATGAGAGAATCATGATCAACCTTACATGGAGAGATCACAAAACAGCACAGTATATCAGGAGGAAAACGGGAGTCCAAGACATCATGAATCTATTAAAAAACTTAAATTGTAATGGTCACGCAATGTTGCCATCAGGACTCACAACATGGATCCCCAGAGATCACATGAGAAATGGAGGCCGACAGAACACAAGATGGAGAGATGATTAAGAAAATAGTTGCTTCCTGACGCCCATGATAGAGAAGTTTGAAGAATCATGGGGGAGGTCTATGTCCAACGACAGACGTTAAAACAATGATTATTATTATTATTATTATTATTATTATTATTATTATTATTATTATTATTATTATTATTATTATTATTATTATTATTATTATTATTATTATTATTTGGAATCTCATACCAGTTGCCTGGTGGTAACTGCTGGAGTTTGAGTGACAGTAAGTCTCCTCAAGTCTCCAGCCCTCCTCTCCTAGTACTCATAGGTCGCAGTAATTCTGCGATTTACAGTTTCATACCGGTTGCCCAGTGGTTATCGCTGAAGGCTGAGTGACAATAAGTCTCCTCATGTCTTCAGCTAACGTCTCCTCTCTCTTTCGGATATCATGACAGAGCTACAATTTGTTGCAGTACTTATATCTCTAGCACCTTCCTCAGTATCCGTGCAGTTCCCAGTAGTGCTGTGGTCTGTACGGTCTCTATCCTTCCCCTAATCCCGATCTCCTCCAGTCTCACCCTCAGCGTTTTAAGGACAGTTCCTAGTGCGCCCACTATGATCGGTACTACACTGTATCATCATCATCATCATCATCATCACCACCACCACCACCAACACCACCATCATCATCATCATCATCATCTATACAGTACAAAAGTTGCAGTACAAAAGTTTCAGAATTCATCTTCAGTTGGTATACCAGTAACAGTGGAGTGAATCCATCTATTTTTTTATTTTTGGTATCTATCCTTCTACGTTTCTTCATATCTATCTGCGTGTCTGTCTGTCTGTCTGTTTATCTATCTATCTATCTACTCAATCATATATCATACTAGAATATCTATCTATCTATGTTTCTTCATATCTATCTATCTATCTATCTATCTATTTAATCATATGTATCATACTAGAATATATAATACTAGTCAAGCTTGATCATTGCAGAGCAAACAACAGTCATTGTAAAACTTGTCTCGATAACTTGTGAAAATATAAGTTGGTGCAGAAGCACCTTGACGTTCTTTATCAACAAAATGTCTGCCAAGTTAGACCGAAGGATTTTGACGAGAAACATAATGGTAGAGTACGGTTAGTTGACGCCTAATCTTTGCGAATGATAATTGGCGTTTTCGTTTTTATACCCCCCCAAAAAAACAAAGAAACAATTGACACTGTAAAGGTAGTAAACGTGACTGCGTATAATTATTGTTCAGACTTCTCATTATGCTTCTTCAGAGCTGACACCGTAGACATGAGATTGTTAGAAAAAGAATTACAAATAACATAGTATTCACTCGAAGAACTTACCCTCACTTGTAAAAAAAAAAAAAAGAAACAGGTCTATTTAGTCACTCAATAGAAACCATCACACCACAAAGTCGTTTGGCAGTATGCTGCCTTAGGGGGATCAATAAAAAAATAGATAATTGTTTGATGAAAAAATAAGTTGCTTTTTTTGCTGTTTTTTTGGCTGCGGTCACTAAAACGCATTAGCTTACATTATAAATTGAAGCCCCAAATGAAAATATATTTAGGTAGGCTATTTAACCCCCCCCCCCCCCGCAAAAAAATCAAAACAGTTTTCTCAAAATATAATAAATGAATGTACGATTTTTCAATATAAAACAGTACAGGGTGTTTGTAAAAAAAATTAACATGAAAATGGATATAACTATTCTAAAGACACGTATCAGATGATAATTGAAGTTACGGTTATATATTGGCTCGTATGCTGGGCTGAGAATACAGCTGAGCGTATCAGTCAATCAGACGGCAGTAGATTTAAGAAACACAACTGAACCGTCTCCTTCTAAGAAGTATTTATTTACTTTGTATGATATTCCTTATAAAACACATAGAAATGTTCCCTTGCTTACATAATGGATGTAATCAAGATTTTTTGATATTATGTAATTGTTCCAATTCTTAGGAAATGCACGCAAAAATCGTTATTACTTCCTTTAATGTTCAGTTGTTTAGCATATAAATACTTTAGAAAAAAGATTCCCAGATAACTTTATAAATAAGCTAATTTTTGCCTATACGTATGTAAATATACACCATTTATATGCTGAGATTGGCTGCTGTACTTAAAAGCTGCAAAAGCAAGGATTACAAAAAAAAAAATCGCCTAAGAAAAATACCATAATTTCTAAAATGCTAAAAACGAATTATTGAGCAACAAAATCATGACTTTTCAAATATCCAACAGAACACACATTATCGAATGGTGAAAAACCCCATGCCTCTCTATCTAAGAGTTTAAGAAATATTCGGCAGTTCTGTGACCAATACATTCGATGAGAGTGTTTACTGCATTTAGGCAGTAAAACAAAATAGCTCAAATATTCGTGAATGGTGACATAATGGTAAATGTTAGTGTGCTGTGAACTAATGAAGGTTTCCGTAGCAGAAATGATCAAGCCGATGTCCATGAAAGACAGTTCTTTCAGATATAGAACACGAGTTCAAGTGATGTTGGAAGATTCAAAACCACCAACAAAAACTGTCAACACAAGTTTTTTTCATTTCAATTTTCGAATCTGTTTATGAGTTACTTGTATACGCCACAACAATCGAGCAAATGAAGTTAAAATTTTGAACTTTTACCTTTTAGTACTAGAATATACACTCTTGTAAATATTTTCCAGGAGGGAAATCCAATCTAAACTATAAGTTTATGCCAAATTTCTATTGTTTGTCCGATAGGATTCACATTCGGATGTTTAAGCCATTTCAGTGATCAGTTCCCGACAAAAGGCAAAATAAGTAACTTATTCATTGATCAACCCATTTTCCAATTATTAATTGATCACTCTGTTGTGAAAAAATCTGATATGTTGAATGCTACTTTCAGTTTCACTTCTGTAGAGTTAAGTTTCAAATGATATTTGATAATATCAATTTTGAATGTAGAAGCTTCTTTTACAAAGAAATAAAATCCTGTCATGGTTAGGACAAAATTACCTTTCGATTAGAATGTGGTAGGAGTGTATTCATTTAAGGTAGACATAATCACAATTACGACGAGAACAAATTCATACTTTTTTATTTTGGGTAGCAGGAGAAACTATAATTATGTAATTCCTTCTGTAAAAGCATAGTAGGGCAATGCAAATTTTTGCTAGGCAAAGGATATATAATAATGAATAAAAACAATATAATGATACAATATCTCTATTGGATCGATCAACGGTATGTTACTCTGTTTCACTCAGTAGAGATTTTCAAATTAGTATCAACCTGCGATTTGCTTTTTTCTTATTGTAATATCAATATGGTTGTTATTTCACCGATTCCGAATCATAATGGCTTTGCTGCAGTTCTGAAAATTATTCATTATTTTTGCAAGCTAACCCATCTTCATTCCATTACTAAGAAAGAGGGGGAGAATAATTCTCTGATCCCTTCTAAACCTATGTACATTCATGTTCTGTCATTTGTAGCCGTGCCTGAGTTGCTAATGTGTTTTGCGAATCTACTACTGCTATTTTTTGATATTTTAACTTCATTTGTGATCAATTTACATTAATTCCCAGGCTTTCAGGTTTAAATTGAATCAATTTTTTCTTTGCAAGATTATTTTTTAAAATTTAATGCTACTTCAATAATATTGCCTATCTATCTATCTAATATGTTTGTTTTTTTTTACTTCCTATTCTTTAAGAATATATATATATATATATATATATATATATATATATATATATATATATATAGAGAGAGAGAGAGAGAGAGAGAGAAGGATATAGGTACACCTAAGTACAAATCAGTTATACATTTCATATACGATATGTGAGGGGTTTATTTTAGGATATGTTCGATACAAAAACATTAAGTTAGAGCAGAGCTTTAAATGTGGTATAATAATGGAATCACTACACAAAGTTGTTTATATTTCTGCTCTTTCAGACTTCTTCAGACTAATGACCCCGTAGTGCCCCCTTATAGTTAGGAATTAGATACGAAAATCTTATTTTAGGTAGATATGGAAAACATCACTTCCTACGATGACCCCTAAAAAGTTCCTGGGTGCACATGGTCCAATGCTTATTGACGCCGGCACCCGTAGCTTATTACACCTCTGGCCCTAGCACTTGTTGCACCTCACTTTTTCTCTCTCATTCCTTCTCCCTAAGATTGTTATCATTTCGCTGACTTCCCATCCGATTCAAACATTTTTCCACCGTGACCGACTTCCGTACTAATTTTGCCCATTTCACTTCAACGATGTCGATGCATCACTCAGACGTGCAGCTACACAGCTACACCTCCGTGTGTTCAACACGTGCTCCAAACTTGCATGCACCTCTCACTCTCATGGATGAAATAGCAATGCTTTTTACTGTCTTATTGTCACAACAATCTTTCCTTAATTTCTTCACTCCGGGAAACACGCATGGATGGAACTGTATGGTCTCTGTCTTTCATGGTCTGTTTGTTGAGTGTCTATCAGCGTCTGAGAATAGCCCCAAAGTCACGTGCATAACTTGGCAGTTCGGCTCGCAAACTGAACCCGTTTTCCATATTTGTTCCTTGGTACAATCCATGCTATATGGATTCACAAGCAGTCCAGAAAACTCCGTGTCGACTCTGATACCAGTACTATCAAGGATAAAAAGGCTCCCACCTCTTGTTATCTCTTCTTACTTCTTTTATGTGATTGATCAGATTTATGTTACCATTACATGTATTTCATTTTTCATTTGTCATTGGTCATCAATGTTTTTGTATTAAATGTACGTCTTATTCTCCGTCAAAATACTTGTATGTTTTCTCTTTACTTTACCTAATCTCCGCGTCCATGTTCATACTTGGCGTGCATTCTTTTTGTACATCTCCCTTTCTTCTTTAACAACTCTACCAACGTGGCTGCTCACACCAAACCACGGGGAGACAAAATACTTCGTTTCCACATTCATTGTGCCACCGATTCCTCAATCAGAACTACTAAACCATTTGTAACTATCTAACATCAACAACATGCCATGGAGATATTCTATGATCCGACTTTTTCGAATCCTTATTCAGAATGTTTTCGGAACATGTGTCCTTTTTTTTCTTTGGGTGGTAATGCCTTATTATAAATTTTCTTTGTGAAAAAGGTCTTTTATATTTACACCCATTGTCGAATAGCAACTGGTGCCCTTAGCAAAACAAATGCCTAAGATTTCATATCATATACCAAGATAAACAAAACAACTATAGAGAAACCATTAAAAACGAGATATCACATACGAATATCGAAAGACCTTTTCAGTTATGATTAGTCAACCAAAAAACATCCTTTCCAAATATAAATACAAAAACAATAAATCCCTATCTACACACTGGACTCTCAAAACTAGCCATCTCACATCCACAATAGAATGGAAAATACTTAATGAACACACGGATGCCATAATATGGAAACCCCTACTATGTCTGAATGAGAAATTAAGAATTATCACCAATATTAAAAAGACAGACCAAGAAAATAGAAAATAAAGTAGCTGTAAAATGTAAACATATATAGAGGTATATACACTAATCCAGGGAGAATATTAACAGAATTAAACATTAGTAACACACACCATGTAAAGATGAACTCTATAACTTGTAAACAAAGAAATTTTATAGTATATCTTATATGATATATCACCTATAAGTAAACTGATAGATCGCCGAAACAGCTGATAGAAAGTGCTGGCAACACCCAAGATAAAACCAAGAGATCTATAACAATCACCCACGGGCATAGAAATTGAAACCTCACTTAACGTACAGAAGATAAATAAAATAAACAAATAAAAATAAAACGGTGTTGATAGTGAAATATCGCAAAACTAACCAATAGATTAACCCGTATAACATCTAAAGCAGTTTGAAACTGACAAACGTGATGGTTCTTCAGACAGTAATTATTCTTTAGACATGATATATAATCACTGAATCGAATGCAAATTCTGACTGTTACTTCAAATCTACTCCACATTATTCAACTTAGTGGAGGCGTGAATCCGCTTTTAATTACAATCTGCTCCATTGCAGCTTATCTTTGAAATACTGTCATCTGCATGCCAATATATTTCACGTACAGAGTAGTACACACACACACATATACACACATGTCTGTATGTATATATACGTGTGATGGGAGTGATAATTGTAAAGACAATTCTTCTGGAAACATATTTTGTCCGGTACCGGAATAATCCGAGTAACGAATCGAACGGCTGACCACATGAATGAATAAGGAAAATGAGGTACACAATGGGATTCCAACTGCTTCCATCAGGATGCAGTCTTAAGACAACTCTGCTTTACCAACCGAGTAAACAGCGCTTTCGGTAAGCAGGAGCTCGTAATGGCGAATTGAAAATCATCACATTATGTCAGACATAAACTGTAAAATATAATAATAATAATAATATATATAAATGAAAGTTTGTTTGTTCGGTTGTTTATCTTAGAACAATGTCGCCATTTCTCAACAAATCTCAACCATTTTTGGCAAGGAGATCCAGATGAATTGTACTGTGATGTAAGGGAAAAAAATTCGGTCCAAGCTTCGACATAGTTCAATATCAGACTAAATTCCCATGTATATATCTGTTTCGACGTTCTCTCCCCCTGGAAGTGGAAAGATCAAGGGAGGTAATTCTATTCCTGTATCCACAAGTGCCTAGATTGTTCTTCCTAGAATCATGCGATCTTCAATCGATGATGGTTGGGAGGTCGAATTTTGATTAGAAGTGGCCTAGCCGATTTATGCATTATTTGTGAATGCGATTAACATGGTAACTCGTCAGATTTTTTTTTCTAAAGAACGGCATCCTCTTTGCAGATTAGCCTTGTTGCATCATAAACTATCTCGCATTTTGTAAATACTGAAACCACGAAAGAATCTTTCAGTTCAATCTTTCCCATAACACTGTACTTAGATTTCTTTATTTCAAGATGTTTTTCTACATTGTACATATGAAAAAGCTATGAACAATCATATTTAAAAAGGACAGACACAGTCTATCACATTGAGCTTTTTAGATTATTACTCTGTAATCATATTTTTTACGTCTATACATCAGATATTGCCTTTTAGACATTTTTCACTGAATTTTACATGATGTCCATACGTCGGACATTGCAATAGGTTTCATTTACATCATAGTTCTTAAGTGTTTCTATGTTTTAAGACTTTTTGACCCAATTCTACTCATAAAAAAGGCCACTTTATAATTATATTTTTTACTTCTAGACAACAGATATTGATATTGGGGTTTCTTTACTTGAATTGTTTTTTCTTTCAATCGTGTTATACCAACAATTTCGGAACACAAGAAGCGATAGAATCAATGCAGGCATTCGTCTTTCTGTTTTTATATCATTTTGTCTCAGTTTTATATGTGGAAAAAACATGTGCACAATTAAAAAAAATTGAAATACAAAAACATTCTTATGTCTAGACAATATTGCTTTTTTGGGTTCGATTTTTAAAAGATATTTTTCTATGATACTTCAGTTGATTCACTTTTTTAAAAGAAAACACGTCTTAATTGACTTGTCCATGATTTTTCTCGTAACCAGCTCTATGTCAGATACTCTCGTGTTTGTTAGAGTAGACATCTTTATCCCAGCACCAAATCACAGGGGAAGGAATATCCACTCATGGGTTCTTGCTGATTAAAAGACAAATGTTTCTATGATTTGTGATTTATGTTTCGCATAAAATCTGGGAATTAAAACAATACAGACGATCAGAAAAATAAGATACTATTCTTCCATTCCAACAATTACAACTAGTAGGAGGATCCACTTAATAACTAACAATTAACAGTCTTGACGAGCATTGGCCATCATAAAAGTAAAAAAAATGACTTCCCTGATAGATGTGCATTGGAATGGAAGAAATGGAACATGCAATAATTTGCATTAAAAAAAAAATTGCTATCTGTTAAATCATTGTTAATTCAACTCAAAATGAGTGTTTTTATGTTTCACATCCAGGCTACACCCACACACAAAAAAAGGAAATCAGATTTTACATTTAAATGCACCGCACACACACACACACACACACATACATACATACATACATACATACATATATATATATATATATATATATATATATGTATGTATATATATATATATATATATATATATATAGAATAAGAATTCGCGACTCATACACGTTCTACCACATCTCCAGCTCTTCTCTCAACCAACTTAACACTTAAAGTTGAACGTGTCAAGCAGAGTGTGAAATAAATCCACCATACATCGATTATTGCAATATATTATATTAAATTTGTATTACACCCGAGATTTGCACCATATATATAGATATACAATTTTGCCACTGACGCTAGCTTCACCATCATAGAAAAAATAGAAAAAACTACTCCAATTGACATAACTAAAGTTCTAGAAAAATACGAAGACATGTGGATCAACAAACGTAAAACCCTATATCCTAATGGATTAAATACTAAACTGAACAACCCTCACCATGCAGAACACTAAAACACACAACTCCTACCATTAATATCCTCACACCCACATCTAAGACCCATTCAATAATGGAAGCTTCAAAGTCACCTAGACCCATAGGATAAACTTCACCTTAGCCTGTTATAACCCCTGTCCAAATCATAGCCAAAACATTTCATTTTTAAGGTTGATAACTATGTAGCTCCTTGACCCCACCACCCCTCCTTCTACACTATCCCAAATATACCAAAAAATCCACCTCCACAACACAACCCCCTACCTAGACACACTCTGCCCTCCCCAAGACCAACTGCTGCTGCTTTACCAAAGTCCCAAGTAGACACTTAATTTCATCCGTTTTTGGCTCGATGGTTTGTGTTGTGTGTGAGAATGAATGTAAAAAATATATATTCGCTAATTTTGTAATCGCACTGGCGTAGTTTAAGTAAAGCATCTTGAAATATGGGTTTGATAATATATGGGCGAATCATTGAGTGTTATTGAAATGATACTTAAGATAAATTAATATCAAAAGAAAAACTTACAACTGAAAATGTTGAAAAACATTTAAATATATCGGCTATTCTCTACAGATTTGTTAAAATTTTGAATTTTTTCCAATTTTTACCCAAATTTTATGAAACATCATTGAAAATGAGTTGTCTCCCCTTATTCTGAACAGTATCAGCTCACATTTCAAAATGCCCTCTGATGACCTCAAATGGCCTCTGTGGCCAACGTCACATAGCTCATTAGCTTTGCTGTCAAAAGTTATTCCCCAATGGGAGGGATCTATTTTGTAAGGGTAAAATCGTGTCTAACAACTGCTCTGATTGGCTAGAAATTATCATAAATGCCCTCTAGGGATATGCTACAACCCCTCAAGTTCAACTACGACTTCACTGTAAAAAGATATCCCCCGTGTCAAATTTTAACTTCTTGGAGGCAATTTATAGCCTCCAATTGCTCCAAAAATAACCCCAAAGTCTTCTTCACATGTCCACCAAGAAAAAATGCACAATTATGCCGAACTCCAGCTTCCAAAATACGAATTAAACTGGAGTTATGTCGGGCTAAGAGTCAGGGTCTCGTTTAGCATTATAATTACATTGAAAATAAAACCTCAGGATGAAACCGTTAGAACATCACTCAACATATGCTCTCCAACAAAGATGGTTGAACCATTATGCAAACATTCGGCGTCCTACATGCAAAATTGTAATTCAACAGTGAAACAGACGGACTGATTGACGGACGTATTTGAAGTTATATATATATATATATATATATATATATATATATATATATATATATATATATATATATATATATAGTGGTACATCTCTAAGCAGGGACAGACCGTTCTCAAAATTCTTTGTTGTTGAAAATTCGTTAAGTGAATGATCAAGTCAATGGGATTTCAGTAATTCGTTCCGAATGAAATTATTAGACAATCACAACCTCAAAAGCAATATTATATATAAAGTGTAATGTACTTATTACCTCTTTCTAAATGATGTTTAAATCAAGATAAACAAGTGAATAATGCAATATGTATAATGCATATATATAATGCATACATATAATTCATATATATGTATGTATATATATATATATTTATATATATATGTGTGTGTTTGTGTGAATGTGTGTGTATGTATGTAAATATATTGTTCAAGTTTATATATATATATATATATATATATATATATATATATATGTATATATGCATGATAACATAAGGCAGTTTGCATATAGTCTGAGATTGAAAACAGCACAACGAATTCAATATTCCCATTGATGAAAATACCGGTAAATTATAGACAGAATATGTACAATCTTTTGGTAATTCATCCAAATATCTTTCCGTACGATTGCCTGAAAAAAAAAGGTTCCTAGATACTTGATAAATACTCAGATAACTGTATTGAAATCCAGATGATCCTGAATAATTCACCAAATTCCACTTTCCGCGCACAAACTGAAAATATTTCGGAATTTGTAACTCTATGTAAAATTTCGATATAACACTCTTTTGTATTACTGATATATACACACACACACACACACACACACACATATATATATATATATATATATATATATATATATATAGAGAGAGAGAGAGAGAGAGAGAGAGAGGGAGAGAGAGAGTTCCTTTGAAACTAATCACATTCAAGTTTTCAAAGTGTTGTTGAAGGTCAATGCTGGAAGAAAAATTCTTTCTGAAATGTCAAACAAAACATCTACGATGCTATAAGATTAAATTTATTGTTTGGATCCTCAGGAGGTTTGATATGGGGATTAAAAAAGACCAAAAAACAAGACAGGTGTTTTTCTGTTACATCCCCTAGCTATGTTTATCGAACACCATCGCTATACATGGACGGTATTTTTAATTCGAAAAAAATATCATAAACCTTGATACATCAAAGTTACTTTTCTGGAATTTTCTTCTATTTGATATTTTAGACTAGTAAATGATTTTACTGTATTACTCTTATTCTGGGCATTAGCAGAACATATACTAATAGGTGTTGCTTATTTTGTGAATTTGATATCATTGTATTTGTTATGCGTATGTTTCTGTTGATCTTCTAAACTTCTAAATATTAGTACATGATGAAAAAGAGAAGAAAAAAAAACAGACTAATAAAAAAACCAACAATTTCAAAAAACAAAAACATGGAACAAAACAAAATACACAATGTATATTCGTCAATCTACTTTGAAAGACCCACCATTATCCCACGATTAATGTACCATTTGGCCTGAACAACATAAATACCAAACCATTTACCGATAGGTTGCCACTTTAAAGCGACATTGCTCATACCATTGAGGTAGACAGCCCCCAATAATGCAAAAGATCAAATAAATGACTTCTCAAACGGACACGTGAGCATCTGAAATAGAGCTGGCTAAAAAGAAAATCATGGACAAGTCAATTAAGACGTGTTTTCTTTTAAATAAGTGAATCAACTGAAGTATCATAGAGAAATATCTTTTAACAATCAAACCCAAAAAAGCAATATCTGTCTAGACATAAGAATATTTTTGTATTTCAATTTTGTTTTAATAGTGCACATGTTTCTTCAACATATAAAACTGAGTCAAAATGATATAAAAAACAGAAAGACAAAGGCCTGCATTGATTCTATCGCTTCCTATTTTCCAAACTGTTATTATAACACGATTGAAAAAATAATTCAAGAAAAGAAAACTCAATATCTATATCTGCGGATGCTTCATCTCATTTCCCATTTCTGATCGTTCATTGTTATTACCTGCTCAATTTTTTTCTTCCAACGTACGCAATTATATTTCTTAGAAAATTAATGTATAACCCGACAAAAATGATTATAAATGCGTTATACGACATTGAAACTTTTCCTTAATTGTTTATTCTATTCACACAGCCTATGCAAAATGATTCATTAATCGTGTATCTCTATATCATTTCAAATAGATGATACAACACCTTTTTAATAATATCAGTTGGATTATAAATCCATTACTAAATTAGACGCACGCTCAAACATACACATATATATGTAATAAAAGAAAACGGAAAGTCTCTCCTAACATCAACAGAGAATATTAAAAACAACACGTATTTTACTTTTATCCCACGCAATACATGTCAAAACTAATCAAATAATTGCTTGATTTCACCTCTCCATTCTAAAAAAACACAGATAAAGAATCTTTCCTTCAAAACTGAGTATTTCCTTCCTAGTCCATCTTTTCACTCACTGTTTACATCTCAGAGAAGTTTGATACTCACAGATGCAGGTACAGACTTTTTTTTTTATTCATAACCCTTTCTTATTTCAGACAAAACTTGATTCTCACCTAAACATTTACGAACACCTCCCTTCTCAATTTGACCTAAGAACAGAAATATACCCTTTTCATTGCCTGAATATTAATCATTTGAAGAGCATATAGTTTTCTCATCACTATTACAGGTTCACTGAAAAAGGTGGCCAGCAAGTATCGAAATGCGTGAAGTACGCCCGCGTGATGATAAAAATATCGATATGTAACACCTGTTTATCTTTTATATTTTCTCTTCACCTTCCAATTATCATTTTGCCAACACACACACACATACATATATATATATATATATATATATATATATATATATATATATATATATATATATATCCATTTATAATTTGTTAAAAATATATAAACAATGCGTTTGAACCAAATATCGTGCAAAATCCTAAATCGAATCTTGGAACAACGCCTGAATCACTGTACAGATATCTTGTGCATTACATGCGCACAAACACACATTCACAAATGTGCAAGTGTCAACTCTCAGTCATACATATATATTAATATATATATATACATATATATATATATATATATATATATATATATATGTGTATATATATATATATATATATATTAATATATATGTATATATATATATTGATATATATGTATTAATATATATATATATATATATATAGAGAGAGAGAGAGAGAGAGAGAGAGAGATTGAGAGAGAGAGAGAGAGAGAGAGAGAGAAGAACTAATGGATGGATAGACATATTTATAAAAACCCTGCTTTTTCTAAGGATTGTCCCAACTGTGAATGTTCCATTTACATCCATGAAATAGCCAGATTTCTATTTATATAAAACAACTGGTTCTGTTTATTTGACATATTCGGCAGCCCACTCACACGGGTGCAGCTCAACCAAATTTGGTATGCATACTCAGTGGACCAAAGGGTAGTACTTGCACTTTCAAGTTTCACTAAAGAAAATGTTGAAAGCGTTCCAGTGGGATAGGGTTTTATTTACAAGTAAATATAATGCAGAAATTGACTCTTTACTCCCCGTTGATTTGTGCAGCTTTGGTGTAGCTCAACCCATCTTAGCATGCATACTTACTCGAGCAAGGTGATAGACTTGTGCAAATTTGCTCTCCTAAAAAACATTTTTAAAAGGTTTTAAAAGAGGGTTACATTTACAATGTAACTATAATGATAATCTAAAACTTCATTTCCCATACAATTCAGAATTCTGAGAAGTGCCCCATAGAGGCCATGAGTGTGTCACACGTACAGACCTATCGATGGAGCTAAGAGGATGCAGAATTCAATTTCTCTATGATTTATAGATATGGATAAAATGAATCGATAGATAGATATAAGGCTGAGATCGATCGATCGATAGATATGAGACTGAGATTGATAAATATGAATAGCCTTGGATATATGGAAAGATAGTTATGAATTATCTGAGATAGAATGATTTTTGTTAAATATTTTTGGTTTATGTACGGGCAATTGCACGTCTGGATCCAATGAATGTAATTATGATACAAATGCTTGGGATCTATCAGTTTTGACAATATTTCTGGATCAGCAAAAGATAATTATGTTATTTGTTTTTGTAATTTTTGAAGGATTTTATACTTGACATAACATTTTGACATCAAAAAACGATCAACATCATTGTTTTTTGATCGACGAATTGGCCTTGCCTGAAATAGACAGCAGAATATCAGCTTTCCAGCCAAACACTTTTATTTTAGCCCTCAGTCTCAGTGCTCTGAAATTAAAACACCCTCCAGAAGTTTGTATGCCCTTATCAAAACGTTGTGTTCAGATGAAGAACGAGATGAGGACAACAGCCAAAAGAAAATATACATAATATATAAAGCAAATAGCAGCTGATTATCTCAGTCAATAATTGAACGACCATGGCGTCAGAACTTCAAAGATTATGGACAGAATAAATCTTATGCATGATATCAATGGCATTCTTCATAGAAAAATGTCTAAAATAGGGCAAAAACATGTAGAATCTAGATCTTATAGCTAAAACTGTCAAAATATGGCAAAAAAGCTGCTTTCCTAGTCACGAAAATTTAACAATTTTGCAAGGGGTCTAAGTGAAGACAAATGCCGATTTTCAACTCTGTTGACTTGAAAAATGGTCAGGAGCTCTTGGACATCCAAACTCATATAGAAAAATGCATTTAAAAGAGAATACAACACTTT
>OY735224.1:44306128-44336128 GCA_963457665.1 Thysanoteuthis rhombus | reverse complement strand
AAAGGTATAAACGGGCGTTAATGCTACTCAGATGTGTGACTAATCCCCGAAAACGAAAGGGGACTGATGTAGAAAAAAGAAGGGACTGATGTTTGAAAATGGTAGGAAGTTTAAAAGAAGATGTATGATTTTAAAAATGAGGGTAAAATGTTAAGGAAAATGAGACTGTTGGTAAAAAATGAGAAATGTTGGAAGGGAGAGCTATTGTTCGAAAAGTTAAGTAAATAGTAAGAAAGGGTGTTTGGGATTGATGTTGTAAAGCGGGGGGAGTCAAATGGAAGGGGAGTTCCCTCTTTACTTTGACCCCATAAAATCGATGTTAACGTCTCCTTTCGATTTTGGACCCTAAAAATGAGAAAAAATTCATCAAATGAGTTGAAAATTTTAACTTTTTGTCTTCTAGAAATGGAAGCAAAGGATTGTGACAATCAGAAGGAAACGTTTATTCACCCTGGAAGAGAAGAAATCTTTCGAAACAAAATGATGAAATTAAATTCCTTTTGTTTTTGACCTTAGAAAAGAAGACAAAGTCCTTTTCGGTTTTGTTCCCTAGATTCCATTCTGTAAAATACGAAGGAATTTTGACCCCCCAAAAATGAACACCCACCATCGAAAAAACGGAAAAGGATAGATAGAAAGAGGAAACCCCCTTTCTCTCTCTGATCTGATCCTTTGAAATTATTTCAGAATAAAGAATGAAAAATATTCTTTCATAACGTCATCAACTTTTTTTACCACTGGGGGTCGATCGTGCAACCCCCCCTATCCCCCACACAAACTCCCTAAAAAACGTTTTTTTCCGCGGGGGGCACGGCAGATCGAGAAATAATTTGCTAAAAATACTTTTTTGGATCAAATCTGTTCCTAGAAAAAATTTCATAAATTTATATAAGGTAGTTTTTTGTAGTAGGTGACGACAGACGTACAGACTTTTGGCGAATAATAGAAAGATGATTAACTAATTAATGATCGATAATCTGACTAATTATCAAATAAATTGGAAATACCATTGCTTCTAAACTACTAGACTAGATATTATGTTGTCAAGTGTAGGACAAGTTTTTTCATTTACCTTCAAACATTCCCAAGCACAATATGAATTAAACATCAAGTTTAATACTATCCACTAGAGCTACAGAGGATATCAACAAGGGCAATAAAACCCAATGCCAAGATACCTAGGTCAAGATAGAAAATACTCCCAGACGACTACTAAGCATCCTCGCAGAGATGACCCCAATATGGAGTTCACACCCTTTGACAAAATGAATATCCCCATACCACCCACTACCACACTCACAACATTCTCACCAAATTCCCAATAAGTACACCCAAAAAAACATAGATAATCATTCACCTGACGAGGCCCGAAGAGGGCAGAAGCATGAGCTAGTTTGTATAGCAAATCCATATACTACTATATATATATATATATATATATATATATATATGTATACACACACACACACACACACATATATATATATATACACACACATACACACACACACACACACATATATATATATACACACATACACACACACACAACACACACACACACACATATATTTATATATATATATATATATATATATATATATACATATATATATATATATATATATATATATGTATGTATAGTTCGATTCAAAATTATATCATATCGTTCATAGAGGGAAGCATCATTATGAATTACTTTAATTTGATGAAAAAAAATGCTGTGATCATAAACCAGTACCACTACCAAGGTATATCATCTGGTCGTTGGGTTTGAGCCTTTTCAATTAATAAAATAGACTGTTAGTCGACAAAAACAATTAAAACGATTTTAATCATCGACTCTTCCCAAAATAAATCATATTCTCGAAGTATTCTATTTATTCTGTATATTATAAGTAGATTCTTCTTCGATAATATGTAATAAATTTGGATCGATGCTCAAGTGCAAAGACATTGACCGCCACTGAGAAAGAAATTGTGTCAAACTGCATCCCCAGGAAGGAGTCAGCACGAAATAGCAGTGCACCCGATGATTGGTCAGGTTTGTAACACAAGAGTTTTGTATAGAATAAAGACTGAAACAACATTCCTACATTGAAGTCACACTCGGTGACCCCGCTTGAGCACTCCTAGATGAATTGTAAACATGCTAAATATTTACAAAAAATCACCCATACATCTCATTTTATATTTTGAAACAGATGTGTTATGAAGAGTGCAGCAAGTCGACTTGCTGGTAAAAAGGTTGAGAAAACTCCAATTACTAAAAAAAAAAATTGTACTGGCTAAATTAAAACACATGTTGCAGAGTTTAAGGATTACAGGAGAGTAATATCCAGCGATATATGCAATATCCAATATGCTACCAGTGGTGAAAACCATAATATTTGGAGGAAAAAATCTGAAAGATTTACAAACTTGGCGTTAAGATAGATAGTAAAATTTGATCCATCAATAAAGTATGGGGTTGCATATCACCAAAAAGCAAGAGTGACCTACATATGAATGAAGGGCAGATGAAATCATCGACTTATTTAGAGGTTCAAGAGCAAATTGTTTGAACATTTGCTAATTAATTTAAGGGATCAAGAGTTTCATAAGATAATGTCTCTTGTCTTATTGCACATTCAATTTCGAATTGGTTTTACTGCAAATGGATTTTAAAATGGTTAGCAATCTCTTCCGATTTAAATTTAATAGAAAAGGTTTTTGGCAAATTCAAGATTACTTTAAGTTAAGAACTGGAACATCAAAAGATGTCTCAAGAGGTTTTGATGACAGCGATTCGGTATACCTGATAAAATCCAATAATACCTATGCATTCTTTATATGAGTCGATTCCTTGAAAAGATTGACGCAGCATTACGCACAAGAAGATATCAACTACATTGACTTTCATTGTTAAATTATAGGATATTTGCTATACTCAGGTTGTTTTTACAAAAATATGATATATTTTTAAAACCGTCGATAACTAAAATCGGTGTAACACATTCTACAAACACCTCTTTCTTTCTCTAACCATGTCTTTTCTAAATCGAAAAAGCTCTAGACTGTAAACCAGATAATTTGGCTCGGAAGTAGTGCTGAATTTATAACCACCACATAATAAATTGAATAAAAAACGAAAGTTATTTCTATAATGTGTATGATATAACTTTGAATCGAATTGTATGTATAAGGTATGAGTATTGAATAAAAATGAAAGTTAACTCTATAATGTGTATGATATAACTTTAAATTGAATTGTTTATATAAGGAATGAATATATATATATACATATATATATATATATATATATATATATATATATATATATATATATATATATATATATATAACATGATGAGTTGAATATGAAAGGTGATTTAAAAGAAGAACAGGAGTTACATTTTAAAACTGTGTATTTTCACATGGGAATATTTTGATGCATTTTGATGATTGTCAATCACCTTTTTCAGAGAACTTGCTGAAAAAAATATACTTTTCCATTCCTCAAATCTCAACCACTTAAACAACATACAGTTTTCTTTTTACGTTCCTACTGTCATTTTATCAATATTAAGTCGGATCATCTCACATACACACAACAAACCCGCATATATACAAAAAGAGAAATAGATAAAGGGTACCTCTTGGTGGTGTTGTGTTTAGCCAGCTGATTTTGCATATAAGTTACCAATGAGAAGAAAGTCTTCCTGTGATCTTCATTACTTATAACCTTGTGTCAAATCTTTGTTACATTTTTATTTGAGTAGAGCTGGTCCTAGCGTCAAGCACTTCATCTCTGTGTACATGTATAACGTTTGAATACAAGACTACCACTCAAAACTGATCGAAAGTCAAAACCAGACCGACACAACAGTTATTGTATGGCCACCGTTACGCATCTCCGAGCCTTGTTGTTACTTATATGGGTGACTATGTGTGAATATTTGGTGCCTTTTAGCAACCAAGGATCACACACAGAGCCCCCGTGGTGATTCTGCTCATCGTTTAAAAAGTACCCCCTCCCACAAATCCCTCAAATGGCATCGCTGACAGTAACGAAAATTAATGATGGAACCAATTCTTCTTTTCAATTAAATCAGACAAAAACAGCAACAAAATATTACTTGCCAAAATAATTCCAATCGATACATACTAGAGAAATGCCTGTTCCAATGAGGGATGTTTAGAAGGGGCCAGCCTGTATCGCGTGTAGAGCAGCCTACCATGATAGTCATGTAAAAATATTTTTCTGTCTGTCATACGGAACTACAGCTCCAATGTTTTTCAGTGCTTCTCTTTAGTGTTGCAAATTTAGATGTTTCATATCTTAATTTAGATTTACTGCCCGTTTAGATATTTTATATATAAGTTCAGGTGTCCATAATTATCTGAATTCCGTTTTCATTTTTATTAGATTTCTCGAGAACTACGGATACAAACAATTTCAGGCTCAACATTCTATTGCCTGGCGTACTTACTAAGTATACTGCCATTATCTTGGTGCATACAATATGCACGCACACACACAAACACACTGACGCTCCTTCAACTATAGTTAGAAATAAAGAAAGAGATAGAATGATATTTTTGGCCAATGAAAACAAAGGCATCAGATTTCAAAAAAGAGTTCCCTGGAGCCGATCCTCAGGCTATAAATTAAGCTGATGAAACTTGGTTCGTTAGTATGCATTCAGCTGTATGCCAGACATTATGCTATTCAAAACAATATACAATATAGATTTAATTGTCCAAGTTTGACAATATTGCACGGTAAATATATACAGCAGACTTTCATAAATCAATCGGGCCCAACATTTATACATCTACTGTATTTTCTTCGCAGACGACACGATTTCTAGATGTGTCAACAAGCATCTCTATTATAGGTTCTGTAGGTTAGTCTGTCCCCAATATATTCGAAATCGATTTTTGGCATACGGTATAGAAACTCTTTTCAACCTTTTACCCTGCTCTGGCTTGGAGAATAAAAGTTAATCGGGTAGTCTCCACCCATCACGTCATGTTTTAGAAATGATCCGATCAGACATTCTACCCGTAGGAAATTACATCATTCAGAGAATTTCCCCAAAATTCTGATTTCATAAATATCTGAAAAACAAAAAGACCTGATCAGATATTCTTTCTTTAGAAAGATATCTTTTTCTTACCCGACCTCTTATTGAACGCGAATCTTCTCAGCCTATGTCAAAAGGTTTGACTAATGTCTTCGCTGTATGATAAGAGTACAAGTTGAATATAGGTATTAAATTGTTGTCTCTAGTTTAACATGGGGACTCAATTTGTCGCCACAGATTGGCTGCCCCATCTGTTTTTCTGCCCCGATGTTCCAAATTTTGGAACTGCAATACTGCACTTCTTCAATAAGTACCCACTATTTCTATGTCGTGAACGGTTACAATAGTAATTATTTCAATTCCATCAAATGAAATAGTATGAGGAAGAGAAATAATATGAATAAGAAAAGGGAGATGGTGCCAACCTTTCTAATTCTTATGCACTTGATGTAAATCCAATGTTTATTTTCTTTTTTTCTATTCTAGTCTATTTCAATTATTTCTGAGGTGTGGTATGTAATTAACAAGAAGGGATTAAATATTGTGGTTCTCGAAATTACGCTTAATTCTTTGAACCTTATTCCCTGCACCCTCGAACACCCTGTACATGAAGTTATGAAGGGAAAAGCTCAATTCAATTTTCTTTTAATGTTTAATCCTCTGAAAAGTGGAATGTGTCTGTCTAAGTGAGCAACCTTAACCATTAAAGATAGTAAGAGGTTCTATCCTTTTTTATATGTGTTTGTTTCTGTGTCTATATTTGTCTCTTTGTTCCAACGCTCCTTGTCAGGACGTGAAAATTGGCATAAGTACTCCACTAAATATCTTCTGAATTTTAAATTGAAGAAGAAAAAAAGGGAACTTTTTATACCTTTCGAAGGCCTTATTTCAAGGAAATGTATGTTTACTCTATTGTAAATATTTTCAAGACATTCAATTTTTGTTGTTTTCCTTTGGGAAACTCCAGTGATGTCATAAATGGAATTTATTCTGACTATATTTATTTTTCGGAAGATTTTTGTATTACATTACTCCAAATTCTGACACTACGCTTGTTCAATTATTGACTGTTGTGGCGAGTTCATTTCAAATTTTCAAATGGTATTTCGCGCTAGGTAAATATATTTCGTACAAATATTTCCTGTTATACGCGGAGAAACATTGTATTTTTAGAATGCAAACATTTGCTCCACAATACACTTTTCCTTATATACACATGATGGGCGTTTGCAGGATGGGGTTGAACTGTTGATCTCCCTGGATGAGCCATTCTCACCTTGGGTGAGATTGTTTCAAAGTTGGAACCTTATAGTCAATAGAGAATAGTAGAACTGTACAATGGTTCTTTGTAGCGTAATTTATCTAAATAAAAAGATTGTATTATTATTTGTTGGTAACAAGTTTATCACTTACAGATATTTCGAATATATCTCTCGCCCTCTTTTCACGCCTAGAAATGTGTCTTTTTGCTCCCTCCCCCTCGGCTGTGATTCACAAGAGAACATTTTGCGCAATAAACGTCAGTGGCGTATTTCGCTTTGTATATTTGTTGCTATGGATGCACAAAAGTGTGAAAATATCTCAGTTTCTATATGGATGAAGCCTTTTGGGCACGATGTAGGGAAGTTGGTCCCGATTGGAAAATTAATGAAAATCAGAATTTATTTATCAGCATAAAATGGGGTCAAATCCCATTCTTTTTTTTTTTTTTTTTTGTCTCATTAATTCCCGTATTTCTTTTCATTTGTCCGCCGTTTGTAACATCGGGTGAACGAGGGTATGAAACTGTTAAATCTAAAATCAGGACTACCTTTCTTTCATTAAAAAAGGTTGATGTATACCGTCCTTTGCTTTTCACAGACATGTTTCATGCATCTGTAGCTCACAGCAAACACAAAGCTACAATACACCATACACGGCTATTGAACACTCAACTCCCAGATCGAATCTGAAAAACATATCCAATGGGTCTATCCAACAAATATTTTTCTCACCTGAATTTTGTCAGACGGGTTATGATAATCTTTGTGTGTGATATGGTCAGGCTATTTTATACAACTCTGTGTTCATTTATTCACAATAATGTTCTGTTTCCCATTTACAAAGACCATTCCTGAAAGACGTACGAATACGTGGCGCAACCTTAATACACCCCTTGTCGTCAGATATTTCACGACAAAAAAAATTGTGAATGTATTTATGCTTTTAAGTCTAATCATTTTGCATACCATATATATATTCGTGTATAGGTCAGGTTTTGAAAGAAAAAATATTTTGGCCCAAAATTGGGGATCAACCTTTACATGAGAAGTAAAAAGTTTGAATTTGAACATAATGGTGAAAATAGAGAGTATCCTTGACATCAAAACTTGAAGATATCCATACCTTGCATGAAGAAATAACCGACGCCCGCAAATTTATCAGAACTAATTATCCACAGAATTATCTAAAATTATCTACAATAATTGATTTCAAGTAGAATCATCTAAAATCTAAAATTCTCAAGGCTGTAGTGCCAAAGATGTGACCAAGCTGACCAAGGAAAAACTCATACAAAAACATGCACACTCAAAGAAAGAAGCATCTGTAGCCGACTTAAGTGGTTAGTCGACCCTTCGTGGGGCTACTGTGATTCAATTACTACCAACAAATGATAAATGTATAGAATATATACCAATTACCGGGCAACACTTCAAATGAATAGGCTTATGAATTTTATATTCTTTAGCTCAACATATACAATATTAGCAGACTATTCAGAAATTATCGACACAGACAAGCTCATATCGTATATTTCATATCATTATACCTTTAAATGTAGAAAAAAACTGTATATTTTTTACAATTAAGAATATAGGTTGTGAGCTGACCTACATAAAGTAATTATCCCTGAAAAACTGGGTTCGACCTATTCACAAAGCGTAGCATGAATTAATGATTTGGTGACCATAAATAAATGATTGACCTATGCACGAGATTGACTTATACATAAGAACATGAAGTATATAAGATTAAT
This sequence comes from Thysanoteuthis rhombus, assembly GCA_963457665.1. NCBI lineage: Eukaryota > Metazoa > Mollusca > Cephalopoda > Oegopsida > Thysanoteuthidae > Thysanoteuthis > Thysanoteuthis major. The sequence goes on along the minus strand of OY735224.1, from coordinate 44,328,043 downwards.
TCATTCTTCATTATCAATACAGTGAAAACTTTATTTACCTTATTTTCCTTACATTTTGGCCAGCCCGAATTAAAAAAGTTCAGCAGTTTGCTTACCACGCCCGTTTCCTTGCCTTTAACTAGAGTAAACGGAAAAGCCAGACCAGCAATCTTGGACTTTTTTGAATTCACTCGAACAGGAAGAGTAGTGTAGTGGAAAGCACAGTTACTGATTTTTTTTTCACATCTCGAAATCATACGTATTATAAAAAGTCACTTAACCTCTTAAAGTCATCAAAACTGTCAGCATAGTTTCCTTCAGGACGACTAAGTATGTATATATGTATGTATGTATGTATATATGTATGTATGTATGTATGTATGTATGTATCACACGTAGGAACCACATCAATGTAGAAAGACGCCTGAAAAAGTATACATTCATTATTATGTGTATAAAAACAATTATCTTTGTTTTTCCTCTACACAATAGGATTTTTAGTTGTTTGTTCAATTTAGAATGTAAATTCATGCTAAACTAGTTATTTAGTTAGTGTCCGGGTGTAATCACGTTTATTTTTGTTTATGGTCAAACAGAAGATGAGACAAGGATATCATTCATTGATCATCACCAACACAGCATGCTGTCAAAACATGTTGGTCACTCTAGGGTCTATTTTGAGAGACCAACCAGACCTGTTACAATCAACATTAGTAATAGTAGAAGTAATAGAATGAGAAGAAATAATGTCAAAAGAAAGTTAATATTTAAATATTCGATAAATTGGGAATTGATAATCAGATATTGATTCTATATAATGAAGCCATTCATAAAATTCTGAACTTTTTGCTTACTGTAGAAATACACGGTTGTATCAAGAATGCCGCAAACAATGCGTAATGCGTATTTCTAAGATTGGGCTTCAATTATTAATGAAACACATCTGGTTGATCAATCAATATGAACTATCACGTGACCAAGGTATTCTGCCAAGATACCGTGTAGGGGTGGGATGATCAATTAAAAATTGATGGAAGTGGTAATCAATGAATAAGTTACTTCTTTCGCTTTCTGTCCGGCCATGATAACTAAAAAGTTTTGATTTTCAGAATAAAAAGGCGTGAAAAGCGTTGAACACAAAACAGGGGCACCAATTTAGCATGAAATTACATTATGAATCCCTTTCTTTCACTGAAAAAAATTGGAGGTGATTTAAAGACAAAAAATCTGTTTTTACCTGAAATAAGTTTGAGTAATGTACAAGAAGCCAGCTACCGATACAGACTCACTCAAAAAGTGAAGAAACTTATGTTTTGATCGATTCTAAAAAAGATCCCAAGTCTGATTCAAAACAGAACTCCCATAGTTCAATTCGAACTCATAAATATATTTCCACCAAAAACCATCCGTTGAAAGATAGACAAATTGTTGCATCTGAAAAGACCCTTATTTTTATTAAGAGCACATGGATATTGCAGATTTATACGCATTAGGGACTACGTCTATTGGTATGTTCGAACCAAATTGGTACGGTCGAAACATTTTAGTACGTTTCTTACCACCCTCAGAATATTTGGTACATTTTGGCCATTTCCTTTAAGATGTACATTTTATATCATATTACAGTCTTACTTCCTGCCGGGAACTCGAAAAGATCCAAAATATTTAGAAATAATTAAGTAAATACTGGAATTGAGGTGTGCAGTTAGGACAGCTGTCAATTAGATGAAAGCGGTCTGAGTGTACCAACACACACACACACACACGCACACACACATATATATATATATATATATATATATATATATATGTATATATATATATGAGAGGGAAAAGCAGAGGTGAAAACCTTTTTGATAGATAGGTATGGAGAAAGCGTCAGTAGTGATCAGTACAGGCACACAAATATTGATACATATATCAAAAAGATAATATTCAAGCAACGGAGAGAGAGAGAGAGAGGGAGAAAGAGAGAAAGAGGGAGAGAGAGAAGGATAGGAAGGTAGAGAGAGAAGGCCAAAGATACAGAGAGAAAGATATATATATATATATATATATATATAGAGAGAGAGAGAGAGAGAGAGAGAGAGGGAGGGAGAGAGAGGGGGAGGGAGAAATAATGGAGAGAGTGAGAAGGATAGAGAGATAGAAATTGATTGAGAGAGGGAAAGGGATATATACAGAGAATGATAGAGAGGGAAAGTGTGGACAGTTTCAAAGACTGTTGAGAAAAAAACTGTGAAATTGATAGATCACTAATTCCACTCGAATGTTTATGTATCAGATATTTATGGATTGAAATATTACACTCTCTGCTTCATTGAACATGAAGCTACTCTGCCAAAAGAAACCGGATATGAACTTTTATTAGTGCTAATGACAGATGGTGTAATTGGATTTATTACCGTTGTTCCCACTACACAGTTTGATACCTCTGAGATAAAAAGAGTTTTTTCAAATAGCTAATGTATCTGTCGGTTAAACCCTTTGTTTACCAGGCAAACGTGCGTGTGGAATGCAAATGACAGTTAATTCCAACTTTACCTGGGACATTTTCCACCTTTTTCTCAGCTCTTTTCATATTCAATCATCTTTATTCAAAATATTTTTAATACAACATAGAATGTTCACGTATTTAGGTCATGGGAAGAATATCAATATTCATGTACTTTTAAAGCTTGAATTAATGGTTATATCAATGTTGGTTGCGTATTTCTAATGTAAATGGTTTACGGATAGTCATTTCATAAAATAGATAAACAATGACAATGAAATTTTTCACCTGACACCGTCCGTTAGCTCTGTTAACCGAAAATAAATCAAAATCTGCGTGAAATATACCTGATTTTTTTAGTAGAGGAAAATAAGAGGCTAGTTTTAATTCAATCACCATTTTATTGAATTTAAGGAAAACAAGGATATTTGCAACCATCTTTTTTTCCTAATGAACCGAATCACAATGAAAGCAAAATGTCGAATATCAAATTTAAAAAAAAGAAAATGATTTTTGTGTTTGAATTCTTAAGGCTTATTTACCACCAGGAATTCGTTAGTTTCGAGAAAAACTGCAATAATCATTTTTTAATTCTTTTAAATTCACTTTATCAACATTCTATCGAATGAATATAACCATGTATCGTAAACATGAAGACAAATTATGGATCAGAAAATAATCATTTTACAAATGAAGGAAACATTCACTTGAAAAAAAAAACGTAATGATGATTGAGACATCTATGACAAAAGGTGAAAGCGAGTCTTTTGCGTGCAACGTTGCCAACCTGCATTTTTCTGACTATATCCACTCCAAAAAATGGCTAAAATAGGCTAGATTTTTTTCTCACATCATGAAATGAAATAACTGAACTCCAGAACAAATTATCAATGAAAGTTTACTTTTTATTGAACGCGATTTGTAATGGATTTGCTCACAGAAAGTTAGTATATTTCTAAAGCATACTTTCTGCGTGAAATTTGTTCATTGACATAATGTAAAACAATAATGGAAATAAAGAAATTTTTTGATTAGTTTTATTTGCTCTTACGGGCCTTCAAAAATGGCTAAAATCGGCGAAAGTGTTCCGTTCAAGTCCATCGTCAAAAGGTCAAAGTATATGTTTTTTGTTAGTTATAAAATAAAGTAAATCAGCAAATATCTTTTTGAATGGAAAGATTCCCTGCCATATTCTGTCGCTGATTTGTGTCATGGGAAAATCGGCTAGATCTAACAGAAAAATGGCCGATTTGGTATCCAAGATTGCACGCATACACATTGCATTTGTAGAATAAGTGTCTGCTAAAGTCAAAGACCTTTATATCGGGGTGTATTAAACTATGGTTGGTCTTAGTCTCTCTCTCTCTCTCTCTCTCTCTTTCTTTCTCTCTCCATCTCCCGCTCTCTCTCTCTCTGCATGAGCTCAAATGAATCTATCTATCGATCTATCTCAGCCTGTTCATATCTATCTATCTATCTATCTATCTATCTATCTATCTAATAACGCTAATTACAATGCTTTAGATGGTTTCATTATATATATTTTGTGTCATAAAATAAAATAAAATCAGCTAATACTTTATGAAATGGCAAGAATTCCAGCTATCTCCTTTGCGCAGTTTGATACTCTAAACATGAACGAGATTTACACAAATGAAATTAATTCTTCTGTTAAACAAGTGACAAGTGGTTAAACATAAAAGTATTCGATAGCGAGACACAGTCAAATAAAAAGACAGTTATATAGATATAAATGCACATACATCCGCACACAATGATTAGCAACTCACTTTTGTATTCAATCTTGTAAAGGGAAGCAACTCATCTGAAAGTAGAATATCACGTTCTGATGATGTAGTAGAAATGTTGATTTCAAAGAATAATAAAGATACGTAAAGAAATAAGGAGATATCACCGCCCCCTGATTATAAAATTGAATCACCCTGTCAAGCTTCATTTCTGTTTTTATACCCCTATTCTATCACTCTCGACTTGTCTGACCTACGTATCCCAACCCGACTCTTCGGATAGTGATTAATGGGTACATGTTTGGATATATCGGAATAGAGAGCCTAAAAAGGTCGACCGCAATCGTCATTTTCGTATGGGGACGAATGTTTTATGGTATAAAATGACGATTAAAAAAAGGATATTATTGTTAGCTAAAAGATATAGAATTAAAAAATATACTCCCCCCACCCCCCTCTCTCTCTCTGTCTGTCTCTGTCTCATTCCAACCAAGCTTTCCTGCAGAAGCCATGGTTTGACAGTGGCAAAATAAATGTGTCCATTGTACAAAGGATCATGATGGCAAATCAGAGTATCCCCCCCCCCAAAAAAAAACAAACGGAAAAAAGACAAATTATAAAGAAATAAAAAGGCTGTTTTCAAAGGATGAAACTTGGTAAATTTGCAGGGCCCAACTCCTAAAAATGTGACTATGAGACTTGGAGCCCTGACAGGGGTGAACAGAGACAAGTGAAAAGAGAAAAAAAAACAAGCCATCATGTATTATCTCTGTTTGGTCAAGTCGATGATCCTCGCTACGGTAATTGAATAAAAATCCACAACTTTTCAAGCTCACTGCAATGCAAATCTCTATTATCCACGTGTAAGAAATACTTTGTGGAATAAAGCTATTCTCCAAGCTCACTGCAATGCATACTTCTATTACCCACGTACATAAAATGCAAGGTATATCCATGAATTCCATCATTTTTTTACGGCCTGGATAACTACTACATATACAAAGAACAATGAGATGAATAGGTAGATAGATAAACAAATCAATAAGCATGCATATATATATATATATATATATATATATATATATATATATATATATATTGCGTCATCCACAGGCAGCCGTTTCAATGTATTACATCTCTTCAGTGTGGCTATAGACTTTCTATTATTCAATTCAGTACCACGAGGAAGGATTGAAACCTTTGCTGCAGAAGCCGATATCCTACCTCTGAGCTACGGAACTAGCCTGGCAGAAAGCTGAATTTAAGCAATATATTTATTTACGCATGAATTCCCCATCAACAAGTGTGCTTTATTCCTATGAAAGGACATTGCATAAGATTACATTGGATGGTTTACCTCACTTAAAGAGTGCTCAACCCTGAATAATACATATATATATATATATATATATATATATATATATATATATATATATATATATATGTGTGTGTGTGTGTGTGTGTGTGTGTATGTGTGTGTGTGTGTGTATATATATATATATATATATATAAGCTGATGAATATTGACTGACTTGGATAATTAAATTAGGGGATAATTAAAAACAGACTTTGATAGATAGATGGATAGAAAGATAGATAGATAGATAGATAGATAGATACATACATACATAGATATGAACATTATGGAATTGATACATCGATAGATGAATAAGAACAGACTGAGATGAATAGATAAAGACATAATAAAACTGATATGGATCAACAGATAGATATATTTTATTGATATCCAGATACAGATATTTTAGAATTGATAGATAGAATGATTAAATAGATAGATGATACATTGCTCAATTTATATATATATATATATATATATATATATATATATATATATATATATATATATATACATATATATATATGTATGTATGTATATATATATATATATGTATATATATATATGTGTGTGTGTGTATGTGTCTGTGTGTCTGTGAGTATGTATTCCTTTAACAGCCCTATTTCCAACTATTTATCCAATTCACGTTGTCCAAGCAAAATGATACTCTCACCGAATAATGACTGGGGATAATCTAAAGTTTCTATATGATATAACACATTGGATCATATATTCATTTCGTAATAACACACACGCAAACACACACTCTGATATATATATATATACGCAAAATATATTTTTATGGGACGAATACATGATATCATGTATATTTTTATTAGACGAATATATATGATACAACTAGCAACACATTTTTGCATATATACACATCTGTATATACTTATATATATTCGTGTGTGTGCGTGTGTATGTGTGTAAATATGTATGGAAAGGAGAGCAGAAGCGAAGATATAAGAAGTGTGGGCAGTACTATTGGAAAAAAACCCAGTTAAATTGATGGATATATCACTAATTCTACTTGAATGTTTATGTATCAGATATTTATAGATCGAAATATTACACTCTTTGCTTCATTGAACATGAAGCTACTCTGCCAAAAGAAACCGGATATGAACTTTTATTAGTGCTAATGACAGATGGTGTAAATGGATTTATTACCGTTGTTCCCACTACACAGTTTGATACCTCTGAGATAAAAGAAATTTTTAAATAGCAAACGCGTTCCTTGGTCGGACTATCGGCTTAACAGGGAACGTGCTCTTTGTTCCGAATAACCGTTGAATCAAATTTTACCGGCAAGAGGGTATCTTTTACACTTTACTGTTTTTGAATTCAAATGCTTTAATGCAGAAATAGCTTTAATACAATACATAATATAATAATCTATTGAGATCATATGGAAAATAAGCTCCCCAAATATGAACAGTCATCCGCTGCTGATATATAAATGAATTTAAGGCAAATAGATAACTGAAATGTGCTTCTTAAATGTTTCCCAGTACTTATGTTCTCGTAATCCTCTAAATAGGTATGATATGTTTATGTACCTTGAATTATTATACATTTTAATGTCGAATACGCATTTTTATAGTAAATAGTTTATGGAGATGTCCATAGAGACATTCTTTTTTATGAGTAATTGATGATAATAAAAGTTCCATCTGACACTAGTTGTCAGCATTTTTATTGCAATTTCTATTCACACATATCTATTCATCTATCTATTCCAGTCTGTTCATATCTATCTATTCATCTGCTTGTATTTCTGTTTATATCTATCAATCTATTTATCCGTCTTTTCACATCTATATATCTATTTCATACTCTTCATCTCTTGCTCTCTCTCTTTCTCAATCAATTTATCTATCTATCTATCCATGTATCATTTATATCCATTTCAGACTTTGCTTATCGATCTATCAATCTATTAATCAATCCATTTCAGTTTGTTCATATCAATACATCTACCAAATGACCACGCTCTACATGGATTTATTAACATCGAACCAAGTGAAGATTTCATGTTAAACTTGTAATTTGAGTATCAGACGATGGACACATGGCTGAATATGAGAGTAAACAGAGAGATACGACGACAAATAAAAAGTCATGAATAGAAGTGTGCATACACACATCCATACATATTGTTCAGTCATGGTAAAATATGCAAATCTTCCATGACGATTTGAACATTTATGGTCAGATGACGTGGTAAAAATGTTAAATTCAATAAAGATATGAAGCGTAAAAAATGTTGTAACTTAAGGTTAAAAATGAATAATTGCTTGCTGCTTCATTTTTGTTTTGCTTTTTCCCTACTCTCTACTAATCAACCTACCCAACACCAACTCTTTGGACAGTGATACAGGGTTACATTGGGCAATGCATTGGATTGGTAATGTCACAGCGCCGACATGCAACTTACAGTGATGTTGTCAATTTCATATTATTATCTTATTATTTTATCATTATAAAGGGTTATCAAAAATTATTTTCAAATCTAGACATTTTATATTGAAAATGTGACTAATAGCGCCAAGAGGGAAGAAGAAAGATGTACACACACACACACACACATACATATATATATATAGAGAGAGAGAGAGAGAGGGGGGGGGAGAGAGAAAGAAAGAGAGAGAGAGAGAAAAGAGAAAGAAAGAGAGATGCAAATATATATATATATATGTATATATATTATTGTGTCATCCACAGACAGCTGTTCTAATGTAATGTGCAGTGTGGCTATAGACTTTCCATTAACCTATCCAGTACTGCGATGCAGGATTGAAACCTTCATTTCAGTTCCAGAGACCGATATCCTACCTATGAGCTACAGATCTATTAAGGCTAATTCAAGCAATATATATATATTTATTTACACATGTATTGCCCATCCACCAGAGTGCTCTATTCATATGAAGAGCATAGATATATCAATCTAAAAACACAGATAATCATTCACCTGATGCGGCCCAAAAAGGGCAGAAACATAAACTTGTTTATGTAGCGAATCAACATCCCATTATAGATTTCCAGCTCCATTCTAACAATTTGAGTTTTGAAGAATAAAGTTGAATGTATCGAGCACTCTACAGAATAAATCCATCTCATATCAGACGTTGCTTTATATCTATGTTATATTGCTAACCTGGTCTATACCATACATATATATATATATATATATATATATATATATATATATATATATGGATAGATATTTAGATAGAAGGATAGATATATAGATAGCTGAATAGATATATAGATAGCTGAATAGGTAGACAGATACCTATTCAAGAAAACCCCTTACGGTCCACAGCAATCCGACTTTATCAATATTGTTTGTAACAAATTTTTATTGTTGATTGTTTACTGTACAGTGGAACCTGCTGTGCTTTAAAAATGAAATATGAGAGGCAAATAGAAGGAAACAAACACGAGGGAGAATGGAAGAAAAAATATATAGAAAAAAATCGATAAAAAATGTCACGTGACCAAAGTCTTTTGGCAACAGTCTGCATTTGAGATGATCTATTAAAACATTCGGGAAAAGGTGGGGGTGATCAACGAATGTTACTTGGAAAAAAGACTTTGAAAATCTGTATTAAGTAAAAAAAAAAAAATCGTGAAGCTACATGACACAAATAATTGAACAATTTAGCATCAATCTACATCGCAAATCGATCCTACAACAACTAAAACTAATTGGATGGTGAGATCTTAAAAGAAAAAACATCTTGTTAAAGTAAATAGTGAAAATGTCAGCCTTTTAGCTCCATTGTTGTCGTCTGTGTACATGATTTATACATACATAGCCAGCCAGGCAGACTAACTTAAAAACTGAAAAAAACATACGTTGATAGTAGAGTTTTATTGTTTGTTCCGAAAAAGAAACTAAAATAAGAAGAGTTCTCACGCTGGCTACGGCTTTTGACGTATTTGCCTGTGCTCCAAATATCACATTAATACTTACTTTGTCTGTCTACCACAAGCATCCGTAGTGGTATCACTCACTTCACCAATGCTATATTAGCGATATTTTTGGGAGAGATGGGCTCGTTCATTTCTCAAATGCGTCTGTGCAAAGTACTCATGAACTGCCTCCCGGAGAATTTGAACTTCACTCGCTGAACCCAGTGCTGTAACCCGTACGGCCACTACCCACATATTTTGCGTAACACCCCTTAAATCAAGCAAGGGTGGTGGTTAAAACATGTTACTTTAATGGACGAATTATCAGTATGGTTTGACTCATACATTTGTGATTTAAAAACTGCCTTGGACTCAAACTAAGCGACTGATTTGTTATAAACTTGCATTGTAAAGTTTGACTACCAGCTTGGCGAGGCTAGAGTCAAACTCCTTTGCTTCATTGAAATCTATGAAATAAACAAAACAGAACCCTTTTCTCAATACCATATAACTTTTTTAAAAAATCACGTTTCTCAGTCAACTCCTCCTTTAGCAGATCCTGTGAATGGGATTTGCTAAGCTCAGCGGAACAAATCAAGTTAAGTTCGGATGAATTCGTTTCAGGGTTTGCACCTATTAAATGTGCATGAAGTCACTGGTCTTTCATTGGGTCATTGTCAACCGTCATGGTTGTTACATACGGACATGTAGTCAAAAAAGAAAAAAAAGAAAAAAGAAAGGAAAGAAAAGAGATGAAAGAGGGAAAGGAAAGAGAAGACATATTGAATTTTAAAGAGAGAGAAAGGGGAAAGGAAGTGATACAGGAAAAGAGAGGATGAAAGCTATTGAGCTGAGTAAATAGAAGGGAAGAAAGACTCACCATCACAGTCGATAATTGAACAACTGTAGCGTCAAAAAATGGAATAATGTAAAATTGTTCCATCAACAATAAATATTATCGGAATAAATTCTACTGATCACATTAACAGTGTTTTTCACACCTGAAAAAAAGTAAAACAGCATCTCGAAACGACTAGATTCTGGAGAATCTAGATGATATTTCCAATGAAAAACAGTAGTTTAGAAAAAAAATCTAAAAGCAAGTAGAGAGCAGAGAAATTAGATGTTATTTCCGCTGGAAAACATCTGGAATTGACTAAAAAAGCCACTTACAAAACATCTAGATCTGAGAGACTATAGATCTTATCAATAAAAAAGAAAACATCACGATGAGGCCCCCCCCAGGTCAAAAAGCCCTTTCCCCACCTAAAAAAAAAAAAAATTAGACAGTGTTTAGTGGAGTACTGGAGCGAATTTTCATGTTTGTAGACAAAACGGTAAGGCCAGGAGCATTGTTAAGCCAAAACGAACACACAAACACGGATATATATAGGGAAAAAAAGCAGATGGAATCGAATGAAGTGCTTGGATAAGAAAAAGACTGAAATAAATTGATTGATAAATGCAAGGGAAGGGAGAGAGAAAGACAGAAGGAGGGAGAGAGAAGGAGAGAGAGAGGGGGGTAGAGATGATGAGAAAGGGAGAGAGAATAAATAAGATGAGTTCATCAAATAATGCTTATTTAGCTCGAGAAAAGCAAGGAAAAATAGAAAGTGGGAAGCAGATAGGGTGAATGATTATATATATATATATATATATATATATATATATATATATATATATGTATATATAGATAGATAGATAGATAGATAGCGAGAGAGAGAGAGAGGAAGGAGAATAGGGAGAAAAGGCGCTTAAGCAGAAAAGAGAGGAAACAGAATGAGAAAAAAGAAATAAAGACAGAGGAAGAGAATTGAATAGATATCTCAACTGACAAGAGAGAGAGAGAGAGAGAGGGGGGGGAATGGAGAAGAAGGGGACTCAAAAAGAAAGAGAGAAAACAGAAAACGAAAGAGTATCAAACGAAGAAAGTGAAAGTGAAGGAGAAGAAGAAAAAGAAAGTGAGTGAAGAAGTGATGAAAAATAACCTCGCATAAAGGAATCACCGTAGCCTGCGTGTTTACCAGAACTATTTATTTCAACAACTCTCTGAAATAGCCAAAACAAGATTTTTCATCTAAAATTATCTTAGAAAAATACCTGTACTAAATTTTGGCATCGTTGGTCCAGAATGGCCATAGAAGCCAAAATGGCTCTCTTTTGAAAAACAACAACGGCAAAAACAAACAAACAAAATGCATTCTTAGTTGGTGTCAAATGCAGAGGGCCAATGTTCTTCGATTCTGGAAGTGACACACAATTCGAAAAATTAAAAAAAAATCTCCATCGGAAGTAAAGGATTTTTAAACATGACAAAGAAACATCATAGAAAAGACAGGAATCAAAGACATAATAGAAACTGTTAGAAAATTTAAATGGCGATGGGCTGGACATGTTGTAAGGATGATAGATAGCAGCTGGACATCACAATTCAAATTGTGGATCACCAGAAATCAGGTGTGAGGCTGTGGCCGACAAAACGTTAAATGGTGTGGCGAGCTTGATGAATTCAGCAAGTACTTGCTTCGCGATGCCAATGATAGAGAGGTCAGTCAAATTTTAGGATGGTTTATGTCCAACGACGGATGCTAATAGACTGATGATAATGATGATGATGATGATGATGATGATGATGATGATGATGATGATGATGATGATGATGCAGCTGCTGCTGCTGCTGATGATGATTTCATGACATGCACATTTTCAAGGTTGTATTAAAAACATGACCAAGAGCACCTGGAGAAAAAACATATCTACATACACGTGCACGCATGCATGCACAAAGAGAGAATAATCAATCGCCTTCTAGACTGGTAGATTGGGTGAGCCATTCTTTGGGCTACGGTATTTCAAAACAAAGCAAAAAAGGAAGAAAACAAGAGAGAAAGACCACACTGAATGAATTCACTGAATCGAGAGAAAAATTCGGAAAGGAAAGAGAGAAGGAAGCAATTAAGCTAGATGGATATCAGGGAAGAAAGACTCGCCCTCCCAGTCAATAACTGAACATCCGTAACATCATGATACAAATTTGTATAAAATACAAGATCTATCCATGATGGATAAGGTGTGAATGAATTCCGTTTGAGACATCACTTGTGACTTCCCATGGAAATATCTAAAAGAATAATGAACAATTGCATTCTTGAGGAACCAGATATAAATATAAACAACACCTTTCCAAATAAAGTCCCCTAAAAGGTCAAGAAAGCTGTTTTTCAAGAACGAAAAAAAATAAAGAATTTGTTTCCAGAACGGGTGTAGTGGAGTACTGATGTCAATTTTCAAGTTGACGATAACGGCCCGGCCTCGAGCGCTAGGAAATACATAAACAGCAACACATGTTCATTCAATAGAGCAGAAAATCCTTTGCCAACTTTGCTGGCTAAGGTGGTTCAACGAAGGGTGTATCAAGTAAAGGGAGAAGAAGTTAGGAAGTAAGTGAATGCGACGGAGAGATTGTGTGATAAAGAGGGAGAGAGAGATAAAGTGAATATGGAAGTGAGAAGATGACGGCAAGTGAAGTGAGAACATCGAGAAGTGAGAAAACAGTTAGGGAGGGGGGAAATATAAATCAATTGATCAAGAGATAGAGAGAGGGGAGAAGAATGAAATTATAAGGAAGAAAAAGAAATGAAGCAAATGAGACCTGTACAGAAAGACAAAGTGATCGATAGATAGATGGACACACGCACACAAACACACACACACACACACACATATATATATATATATATATATATATATATATATATATATATATATATATATACATATATATATTCATATATATATATATATATATATATATATATATATATATATGACTATCTCTCAGTCTGTCTTTCTGTCTATCTCTCCCTCCCTCTCTCTCTTTTTTATATCTATCTCTCTATATATATCTATATCTATCTATCTATATATATATATATATATATATATATATATATATATATCTATATATATATATATATATATATATATATATATATATATATGTATATATATATATATATATACATATATATATATACATATTTGTATATGATACCCTATATAAAATAACAAAGAACATATATGAAATTAACTATGTATTAAGATCAGAGCTAAAAGGGGGGGAGTTCGATCAACACTGCTCGGGTTCTATATTGATAAAACTGTTTTGTTTTCAAAATCTCCGTAACAGTTACATGATAAATAACTAATGATCCCAATAAAAAATACACGGAGTTCTATAAAAGCAGAGAACATGTAAAAAAAAAAAAAAAGAAAAAACAGGATCAAGGAAAAAGCGTTAAAAATTACATGAACTGATGTTGGGAAATAAGTGACTCAAGTGACAAAAGAAAATTCTAAAAAAGATTTTTAATGTTCAGCGCTTGAAGCTGTGAAGCGCTATAGAATATATATATATATATATATATATACATATATATATATATATATATATATATATATATATATATATAGAGAGAGAGAGAGAGAGAGAGAGAGAGAGAGAGAGAGATATGAGTTGATCGTTTATTCAGCTTAGAAGAGAAGCGAAAAAGAAATAGTAGAGAGAGGGGGAGTGAAAAAAGAAAGAGGTAAGTAAAGAAAATGAAAGAGAAAGACACTGATACACAGGTGTAGAGAAATAGAGAAAAGGAGAAACTGAGAGTAACCTCAAGATGGACAGCAGAAAAGCCGATGGAATATAGGGGGTAATGAAGAGAGGCATTAAATAGAGTGAGGGAATTAGAGAAAGACAGAGGAGAGATGAATCGATTGATGGAGAGAGAGAGAGAGAGAGAGAGAGAGAGAGAGAGAGAGAAGGTGATAAAGAAAAATTAAAAAACAAAATGTGCAGATCAAAGTTAGGAAAAAAACAATAAAAAGCGCATTCCAAGGGTTATTATGAATCACCATCTCCTGTATATGCTGAGCTCGGGATGATCAATTAAAAAGTTGGAAAAAAGTGTGATCAGTGAATAAGTTACGTCTGCTGATTCTTTGTGTTTTGATTACTGAGAAGATCAAAATCTTAAAGAAAACAAGTAGGTGACTCCTTTAGCAGGAATTTACATTGTATATTCAACCCCCACCCATTAAAAACTTATTGTGGAAAGGGTTTTAGAAAAATCATTTTCCTTACTCATTGAAGAGTGCGTGTGTGCGTTTGTATGAGTGTGTTTGTGTGTGTGTGCGAAATTTCAAGTTTCAACTGAGAACAGTTTCATGGCTGGGCGAAGTCCGGATAGATGGATAGAAAGATAAACCGATGTCAGAACACATGAACAGACTAATACTGGCAACGGTCATTGAACCGGTCAGTTGTGGGTGGATAAGATAGATAGATAGATAGATAGAGAGAGATAGAGAGATAGATAGATAGATAGAAAGAGAGAGAGAGAGAGAGAGAGAGAGAGAGAGCGCAAGTAAACTGAGTTTTTTTTTACGAATAAAGAAGACGAAAGAAAGAAGTTGGTAGAATTACTGAGAGAGACAGAGAGAAAAACAAAGTAATTGAAAATAGAGAGAAGTAGTCGGGGAAGAAAGAAGAAAGAGTGAAAAAGAGGGAAATCTGATGTAGAAAGAGGAATCGAGGAAAAAGAATGAGGAAGAAACATACATCGTTTTTTTTTTCAAAAAGAGACGGTGTGAGAAAAAAAATAGTTCAATGAACAAATGGAGAAATATAGAAGAAGAAAGATTGAATGAGCGATAAATGAATAAAGAGAAAGAGGGGGCAGATAGCGGACTGAATATATAAAAAGAGAGAAAGAGTGAGAAAGATAAGAGATATGGATAGATATATAGACGAAGAGAGAGAGAGAGAGGAGAGAGAGAGAGGGGCGAATAGGAAAAAAGAGAGAAAGGGAAAGTAAAGAATAATATTAGTAGATGGATAGATAGACGAACAGAGACGGAGAAAGAGAAAAACAGAGAGAGATTGCAAAGCAGATGGTGTACTTGGAAAATAAAAAAGAAAGAGGCGAAGAAAGGGAGAAAAGAAGAAAAAGAAGAGACATCGCTTGAAAGAGAGAAAGAGCGAGAGAGAGAAAGAGAGAGAGAGAGAGAGAGAGAGCGTCGGAAGAGAAAAAGAAACAAGTACAATGAGAAAATTTCTATTCGGTAGATGGAGGGCGAGATAGGGAGAAAGAAGACAGGGAAGTCGATAGAATTTAGTGAAGCGCTTGGGAAAGAAAGAGAGAAGAGAGAGAGAAGAGAGACATCGATGAATAAAGGAAGGGTGAGAGAGAGAGAGAGGGAGAGAGAGAGAGTGAGATGGGGTAAAAGGAGAGAAAGAAAGAAACGAAGATGACTGCGCGGAGAAATTCTTATTCTGTTCGGATACCCGAGCACACGGACACAAAGGCGTTTGCAAATTTTGCTCAGTTACTTCTTAGCGTCATCTTCACGATTCTCACTCTCTCTCTCTCTCTCTCTCACTCTTTTTCTCCCCGTAACATGTTTTTTTTTCTGTCTCTCTCTCTCTCTCTTCCTCTCTGGTCCACACACACACACACACACATAAACAGCAGCACGCATGCGCGTATCTCTGACTCTGTTGCAGACTTCTGAAAGCGAGACGCATGCGAATTCGTTCCTCTTCTCTCACGCACAGATACTCACTTTCCCCCCTCCGCTAACACGCGCTCCCTCGGAGGAAGACTTTACTCTCCATCTTTCTCTTTCACTTTCTCTTAACATCTCTCCTTCTCCCTCTCTCTCTCACACACGCACACATGCACATAAACACACTGACGCGCACACACACTAACACACACACACACACGCGCACACACTTGCTCATACGCATTGACACACATGTTTCGCTTACTCAGTGTTCTGATGTCTTTCTTCGGATATAGAGCTAACAGCACCGACTGTTGCTGAAGGTGTAAGTGCGCCTCACAAACGAACGGACTGACGAATGAGCGTACGAATGAAATTCAAAGAAGAAAGAAGAAGAAGAAAAACAAAACAAAGAAAAATAGAAAAAAAGTAACAAAAGAAGAAAGATTTTATTGCAATCAGTGGGAGTTAATAGCGAGCAAAAGAAAGAGAAAGAACGAATGAGCGGACCGAGAAAGATCAGACTGGAAAGAAGAAGGAACTGAAAGAAGAAGAATTAAAAAGAAAAATATTGAAAGAAGAAAAAAAGATAATTACATTAAGTGGAAAGTAATTTTGAAAAACAAAAAAAAGAACGAATGAAGAAGTATCAAAGAGGGAAGAAGAGAGTGAAAAAAGAAAAATAGAATGATGGAAAAATAATCCCAATAAGCGGAAACTAATTGCGAAAGAGAGAAAGAGAAAAAGACCGAAAAAAAAGAATGAAATCAAGGCGAAAAATTAAAAGAATAAGTTTGGATAAGAAAAGAAGAGGTCGAAAAGAAAAGAATAACTGAAAAATAAATTCTTGAAAAAAAAAACGAATCCCCTCCCCCAAAACTTATACTTCAAGAAGGATATATAAATACATACACACACATACACACACACATATATATATACATATTTATATTTGTATTTGTATCAATCGAAAAAAGATTAAAATATTCTAATCATGTTTTAATGTTTTACGAAAAAAAAGCAAAGCGAAATCTTAAATAGCGGCAATAATTTAAAAAAAAGAAATACTTGAAAAAATAAATGTTTTTGTAGGAGATCAGAAAACGCAGAACGAGTTGACGAAACGAAAAAGATCCCGAAAAGAAGGTTTGCATTAAAGAAAAATTGCAGGCAACCTGGAATCAGAAAAAGTGCAATTTTCCATCCGATCAACGATACCATATAAACATACACAAGCATATACACATACATTACACAAGCTCTAATCAACCTGCATTCAATACTTACATACGCGCACTGACATATATATGCATTCATATATATATATATATTAACAATAGCGATATAAATACATACTAAGGTAAGTAATTTTTTTCTCATTTTTTCTTTGATGAATTCCGATGAGATGTGAATTTTGTTATTATTGTCGAATGAACAGGTGTTTTTATTTTTGTTTCATAGCTTTCATAGTTATGCACAAATCAATGTAAATAACAATATAAACACATATACACACATTGGTACTTACGTATACGTATATATGTAACACAGTGAGCGTGTATTTATATATACATTCGCTTGTATTTGTACTTTTGAAAATATACCGCGAGATTTGATTAGGCCGTAAATGTGAATATAATTCAGTTTTCTGTTGATTTGGGGAGAAATATATCCGTCTATCTATTCGTCTATTCATCCGTATATATCTATCTATCAGTGTGTACGTGTGTTCAAATGAACCTATCCATTAATCTATCTATCTATCTATCTATCTATCTATCTATCTATCTATCTATCTATCTATCAGTATGTGTGCGTGTGTTCAAATGAACTTATCTATCCAACTATCTGTTCATATCCATCTATCTATCTATCTATCTATCTATCTATCTATCTATCTATCTATCTATCTATCTATCTATCTATGTGTGCGTGTGTTCAAATAAACCCATCTATCTATGTGTGCGTATGTTCAAATAAATCTCAATCAGTTTATGTCTGTTCGACCGTCTGACTATATATATATCTGTCTGTTTTTTTCAATCTGCTTCTATCTATCTACCTCCATAAAAGTCTATGTTTGACTGCATATATATCCATATATATATATATATATATATATATATATATATATATATATATATATATATATATATATATATATATATATATATACGTTACCCGCTCGAGATTTTAAGTTCCTGAGAGTTTCAGCACACACACTATCTTAGACGGTACCATCGCAACATTTCTGTGTGCGCACCTGTGGGCATATAAGTGACTACCTGGATAAGAACTAACATTCTCATACGTTTATTTGCAACTTTTCGAAAACTTTTGTATTGTTCCCAAGTAATGGATGTTATTTTCTAGCTGATCCCGTCTAAAACGTAAAGAATTGTCAATCATTCCCTTCGAACTTTGCTTTTGCGAACGGAACAGTTGTAGTTAAAAATATACTCATTTTTCCGCGGACAACGGGCAGATTTTCTCAATTACAAGGAGATAGAGAATGAAAAAATAACTATGTGTAAATACCATTGTCCTGGTTACAAAATAAAAGTTCGAAGAGAATAATAGTTATTTCATATACATTCTACACATAAGCAATAAGAAAATAACACTCACTACCCAGGAACGGAAATCGCGTCGCACGGTGATATATAGCATAAAGTATTCATTATACACGCCCTTCATGTAAACAGAGAAAAAAATCGACAAGAATTCATGCATTTCCCATTTTTTTTTACTCATGTCCGGATAGAGCTGGTGGTAGGTCTAGGCCAGATTAAAAATATAGACCCTTTTTCTAACTTCTCATAAGATATTTTGCAATCAGTGCTAAATACATATGATTTATGTGTAGGAATTTAAAGCTCAGTATAGTGTATATGATGTACACACAACTAACGAAACGAATAAAAGAAGTGATGCGATTTAAAGAAAAATTGAAAACTGGTGACGAGTATCGATACCCTCATTTTTCTTCGTTCCTGGGGTAGGCCACCGTCAAAATAGAACGCCCATGCCAACTGTCCCTGCCTCTCTCGCACGGTCCTGTCTATACTGATATAATCATTTATGAATCTATTTTATATGTTCGAGCCTGAAAAAAAAAAAAAAAAACTTACTTGGGATGGTTACGGCATCAGCCGTTCCCATCCAAGCTTCACATGTCACTAGTTGGTCTGCCTCGCCAAGTTTTCTCCGAGGTAGGTGAAATGTGAAATTGACTTCTAGAGTGAAAAGCACCCTCGGCGGCACAACTCATTTCACTATGTGTTTTCCAGATAGGAAGACGATTAAATCTCAAAATATTTGGCATAGTATAAGAAAATTGGTCCCCATTGTAAAATTGCGAAGTTTCACACACTCGCTCACTCGACATCGGAAAGATCCGGATAGAGAATGACTTGTTGGGGGTTCGAGTTGAACCCACACTTGCTGCTGAGTTTGAGTAGTTTACTGGTATAAAAACAGTCGTGCGTTAAACGAACAACCATTCGGCATAGGAGGCTGTAAGTTCGATTTCACCTGAAACTTATTCTTTGTTGCATTCTGCGCTGCTAATTTATCTAATCAGTGCTAAAGGGAAATTGAACTTGAGTTTAGCTGAGTTGAAAAAAAGCAGCAACGAAAGTAAAATGTAGCTATGTATTATTAAAAGATATGAATAAATAGGAGAATTATCAAACGAAAAATAGAAGTAAATGCGTTAATTATATTGTTATTGCTTTGGATAAATCCAATTGGCTTTGTTTGTTTGGCATTTTCGATATCAAGTGTGCGAGGGTGCGAAACTTTACAATCGCAGCCATCTTTCCTATATGTTCTCTTCAATGGACATTTAGTGATCGACTCATAACTTCTTACGGCAGAACTTGGGAGATACATCTATGCCTTTACAAACTAATAGGGGATAAGAGGTCCACACACACACACACTCACATACACGCGTATGCGCGCGCACACACACACACACACACACACACATATATATATATATATATATATATATATATATATATATATATATATATATATATATGTATTAAGGTTTACGCTGAACATCTATGTATTCAGGATAGACCTGTTTGAAGATCCCACAAACTCCAGGTCAGTTTTGAATTGAAGTCGTAAGATAGTGAAACAAGTCTGTTGTGGGAATCAGTCCCTCTTTCTTTGTCTCTCTTTGTCTCTCCCTCTCTGTCTGTCTGTCTATCTGTCTCTCTCCATCTTTTTCTCTCTCTCTCTCTCTCTCTATCTATGTATCTATATATATATATATATATATATATATATATATATATGTATATATATATATATATACTTCTGTGAATATTTCTTACCTGTGTTTATATATACATACATATATATATATATATATATATATATATATATATATGATTTCGTGATTCCAAAAGTTAGCCACACACACACATATATATGTATGTATATAAATTGCTGACACTGGAAAAGTTTAGGGGAACAATTAACGGTGATTTGGCCCTCAACGTGTCTAAGGTTTTGCGTTTTCTCTTGTCGGTAAATGCGGTCTGTGTTCGATAGTTGCTAAAAGCCAGATTTCTATCGTAAGATTTCTATCATTAAATCTGTTTCATCCAATTTACCACGATCGGTATTGAATCAGTCAATTATTTTTTATTCCTTCATTTGAAGTGTTTGGTTATGCCTGTATTGGTGCTCATCGGACAAAATACACAAACGGGAATGACCAGGGACAAGATAGAAAGATGAAATGGAGAGGTTTGTCGGTAAGATATGACAATATTAGCATGATCGCAGTTGTAATGGAAGGAAATGATTAAGGCTTTTGTCAAGCAGTGGATTTATGAAGTCCGCTGTTACTAATATATATATATATATATATATATATATATATATATATATATATATATATATATATATATCCCCACACTCACGCTCACATGCTAACCTATCAGTGACAATTGCAAATCATATATACATATATATATATATATATATATATATGTATATATATCGAACCTGAAAACTGTTAGTAGCAACTCCAACGTAGCTTTGCTCTCACCATTGCGCCAAACAGCCACTGGCAATGCAAAGGCCATAGTAACTGGTTTCATACAAGATCCTAACCTTGTTTATTATCGGTATATATATATATATATATATATATATATATATATATATATATATATATATATATATATATATATATTTATATATGTATGTATATTGTTGTTCTCCTCTCATCAAAGACAACCTGTCCATAAACAGTACTAATGCAAATTCAAATAAGCATGTAATTAATTAAGTAAATTTAAATAAAACAAAATCTTATTACAATTCACGAAATATCCGCCCATCGGTCAATCTGAAAAATAAGTGCCTAGATACTAGATATTAATTTAGATGATTGTAAATGACATCTGGACCATTCTGGATAGTTTCATACCATTTCGTAGGTTTTTCTTTCGTGCTGAATGGAAATATTTTACTGAGATTTTAAGGACGATTTTGACCTTCCATAAAATGAAATTTCGTTGTAAGACTCCTTTGCTATGAGAGGTACGATTGTATTCGTAAGTATACGGGTAGACATTTTTTTTTACATCTGAACTCTTGGGACGAGAAACTTTTCGGAATTAATGATATTTCCAATTTTGAAATGGTAGTACATGTATAGTGAACAGGGTCGGTAATTAATTCAATTGTTAGGGAAGGGCTGTGAACTTTGCGAATATCCACAATGCATGGGGTGAATTGAAGCTATAATAAATAGCCAACCAAAACTGTCAATATAAACAAAGGTTCCTTCAGTTTTTAAATCGGTCTACATGTTTGACTAT
>OY735224.1:44273628-44301128 GCA_963457665.1 Thysanoteuthis rhombus | reverse complement strand
CTACCGTTTAAGGACCCCCAAATCTTTGTTCCAAAAGCAAAATCATTCGTTCATATATAGTAGATCAACTTGAATATTTTGATATGGACTGCCTTACATCGGTGAAGGTCTCCAACTGCCTTTCTATTATCCTTTAACTAGGGAGAGTGAATGGTTTCAAGGCTTTCCCAAATGAATTATTTCGAAATGAACGCAAACTGTTCCTGCATGGGTTTGAACCTCGTTCACCAATTTTCTCCCCGATGACTATAACCGTTAAGTCATCCGGACTCCCACTTAAAATGTACCGGGAATAAAACTTTTTAGGAACCTTCAACCAGAACTGTAACCGAAACTGTCAAAATAGGTTTCTTCAGTTTTTAAGTGTTTGCAGCTGGTTATGAATGAGTCATGCGTACAGACCACTCCGATCGAGTTAAAAGACTGACTATTCATACATTTACGACTTATTATGGCAAAAAAATAGGTGTTCTCTCCCCGCCAAAATAATTTTTTAGTGTTGGGTTCAATCTGCAATGTAAGTTTATGATAAATTCCTCTCTTAATCTGTGTTTGAACCCGAGTTTGTCTTTCAAATATTTCCAGTGATTACAATACAAGAAATGGCTAGAAAAATAACTGATGCATTGATAACCGTTTTTCTATTTTTTTAATTGATCATCCCAACACCGAAAGCAGACAAAGGCGCTGGTCACGTGATGATTACTATTAGGCGAATAATTAAACCTGCCTTTTTCATTTTGCTTCTCTGATTCTCACGCAACTGTACCCTTTATTTCACCCGTTATCTTCCCCATGTACGTATTGGTTAGTGTATGTACTTATGGTGCTGTGTGGCACGTTTGATAACGAAGGTTCCCAACGAAGGGGCCGGCGCGAACCAACATGTACACACGGGATTAATTATATGTCTTCTCTAAAACCTCATTTTGTCCAGTTTAATCGATACCATCACTTTCTCTTAGGATTTTGATGGAGTCCAACCAACGGTAAAAATGTCAAACGATTATTTTTTTAAAAATCAAAAAAAAAGTCTAGTTAGTCGCTCAAAAGAGACCGTCGTGTGACCAATGTCCTTAGGCAGTATGCTGTGCTAAGGGTGATCAATTAAAGATTTGTAAAGTGAAGTGAACAATGAAAGAGTTACTTCTCTCGCCATTTTTGGGCGATAATCGCTGAACAAGTCTTTATTTTCAAAAAAAATATAGCGGACACAAACTAAGGGATCGATTTAGTATAAAACCACATTCCAAATTAAACCCCAATTAAATACCTACTGCTATGTAAACAAAAAGAAGTTTTCTCCTGGACGTAATAAGGAGTGAATGTTCAAATTTCCTGTATTTTGATATTGGTGAAGCGTGCTCTCACCATACGTAGTCGGCTAGTCAGCTAAAGAAATCTATATTGAAGGTTTCTAATCATACTACTACTATCAACTCAAAGTTGCTTTTTTCATAATTGCTCTTCCATAATTACAAATCACCAATCATTTGCTCCTACATTGTGCAATAGACGAGGTAATGATTATTTCTCAGTTTCCCTAACAGTCCAGGAGTCTTAATCATTGTTGCACTTGGGACCTATTGCCCGGAAAATATTCATACCTTTCCCAAACGCAGTTTTATGACGTGAGTGCATTTAGTGAATGTAGTTGTAAGCGAATGCCCTTACCCTGACCACGACAACGACCGTTCTTATCTATATATCCCCTGGTCTCGGAGTCCAAGGTTTTTGTGACATGTGAAATAGACTTGGAAACAGCATCAATCACTTCACTATAGTTTATTTTACCTAAAGCTGGGAGGTTGTGTTCATGCCTTAACCAATAACATCAGAGCCAGTTTCAGTCTCACCTGGAGTTTGAACTTGATCAATGAAAGAGTTACTTCTCTCGCCATTTTGGGGCAATAATCGTTAAGAAAAGTCTTCATTTTCAAAAACAAAAAACAAACAAACAAACAAAAAAAAAAAACAGCGGGCTCAAACTTAGGGATTGATTTAGCATAAACCCACATTCCAAATTCAACCCCGATTAAAAACCTACTACTATGTAAACAAAAAGAAGTTTTCTTCGTGACATAATAAAGAGCGAATGTTCAAATTTCCAGCCTATTTTCCACACTGTTAACCGATCGACCACTGACACTACTACTACTACTACCACTACTACTACTAATGATAATTATAATAACAATAATAATGATAATATCGAGAAGGGGTCGAAATTGTTTACTTGACGTTAGCATTGGGGTCACACTTGATGTTACTTGATCTCCAGATAAGTTACCAGTCTCCATGATATGATAATGAAAATAACTTGTCATCACAGTCGATAATTGAACGACCGTAACATCAAATAAATATTCCTTCAAAAAATAAATATGTTCAGAAAAATTATTATTATATGCCATCCACACATTGGAAACATCTAAAATAGCATAAAAAAAACAAACATCTAGAAACATATAGATTCTGTTTCTCCAAAAATAAAAAAATGAAATTTTTTTTAGAAGTGGTCCAGTAGAGTGTTGATGCTAATTTTCAAGTCTTTAGAGAAAGAAAAAAAAAAAAAGTATGGCCGGGAGGTTTCACCTGATGGATGCTCCCCATTCCAACCAGTTTAGAAACTCATCTCTGTTGTTCCTGCATTACATTTGGTGCAACGATGTTTGTCATACCCAAGTCCATGTCGGAGGCTGGAATTATACATTAAGAGCAGAGATCCGAACCGATATATGATATTAACATTTCTATAGCATGATTCGAAACCACAGCCAAGTGATAAGTAGGCAGCTTTCTCACCAACTGAGCCAAATACTCAAGGGCCTTTTTTATTGTAACGCATAAATGCATTCGTACTAACAATACTGTTTGGGCATCTTTTAGTTCACTTCATGTATAATATAAAGGTTCTAGTAATCGTCTTCTGTCGGAATAGGAGTTAGATTCAGCTGAAACAGTTTTCATTCGCTTCAGCAGGGCAACTTCGATTCCAAACTGGCCAAATCTACCTCTGTTCCGGCTTACAGGGGTGGGTGGGAACTGACATAGATGGGACCGTGTTTTCAAGAGTTACGGTAACAGGGGCTTTGATGAAACTTCAGTGGGCTGAGCAAGCTGGAATAAGAAATAAGACAAATGAGAATATCTGTACCTAGTGTAAATGAATAAAGCAACTATTTTATCCATCTCCCCTTACGTCACCTTGTGTACAAGTACAGGTAGAGATATCCTGGCCCAGAGCTTTCTTCACGTGTTCCCGGAGAAGATTTAGTTTTTCATATGAGCGTGTGTTTGTGTTTATATGTTTGTGCGTTTCAGCACTCTTGGCCACATCGTTTTGTCCTCATACTTCAAATGTTGGCACTAAAACTCATCTATACTCTCTTCTTAATTTTTCCATTTTTTGGGGGGTGGGGGAGGGTTCAAGTCCTGGGGGTAGGGCTTTTTTCTGATTGTATTATCAATAACATCCAGATTCTCAAGCTTCCGGATGTTTTTAGATGTTTTTTTTTTTACTCTATTTTAGATGTTTTTCAATGGAAATCGCCAGAGATGTCATAAATAGAATTTATTCTGACCATCTTTATTCTTTAATGGATTTTTTAAGATATGACTTCAAATCCTGATGCTACGGTTGTTCAGTTATCGATTGAGGTGGCAAATCATTTCTATTCTCAGTTTGGTTTACCTTCATCAAAGTTTATTTTCATGAAGAGATTAGAACAACGGCAACATTCACGTCAATATATGGTCTCATTAGCTGTGCATTGATTTATCTATTGACTGATCGATCAAGCTGACACATTCTTTTTCTTTATTTCTTTCACTGTTTCTCTCATTTTCTTTCACGGTCACTTTCTTTCCTTTTCTTTTCTCTCTTCCAATCTATCTATCTATCTATTTATTTTCTCCATTGCTCCCTTTCTTTCTTTCTCGTATCGTACAGGCAGTACACATTATGTTTAATCTATCCATCTAAATGGGCGAGATGGAGATGTTTAATCTCATATATATATATATATATATATATATATATATATATATATATATATATATATATATATATGAACAATAGTGAATAAGACAGACTCAGGAATGGAGGTATATGGGAACTCTATTGATTAATCGATTCATAATTGAATTAATTAGTATACTATGCATATTTCAGGGGTCCCATCGTCAGTCTTATTTGTATACCTTCCTGTGTTTGAAAGGGTTATCGTATAATACACATTTAGCGTCAGATGTTTTGTTTGGAAGTAAAAATGGTAATCAAGAAAGTGGATTCTTTCTGGGGTCATAGTGGTGAGTCTGGACTGTCTCCTATCTGTGGTTAAATCTATATCGGTATGTTTATGGATATCGGCGTGGGAAGTAGCAGTAGCAGCGAGCCATGGGTGTTCTTGCTTAGAGGGGCCACCGGTTGTTATAAATACTAGAGAGTTGGTTAATAGACTGTGTGGGTGCTTGGTAAGTTCGGGATAAGGAGGCCCTTGTTGTGTATTACAGAATATCTTTAGGGAACTCAGTATTCAGCATCCTTATTAGTCATTATAGATGTTCTGAAAAGTCAGATGGGTTTGAGTTGTACTGATGAAATACCGTACATAGATTTGTAAAGATAAGAGTCTGTGTGACTGTGTTAAGTTCCTAATACTGGATATACATGGAAGGCGATAGAATGTGGACATAGGGTTGTTATGGGTGGAAGGATTATGATGTTAGAGATTGGTGCGGCCAGGTCTATTAAGTTTAACGTTAATTCCGTTAGGGGAGGGAGTTTTAAGTTTGTTAATTCACCTATCTACATGTCGTTCTAGAATTTTTTCTCGTCTCTATAAGTTTATCTATTTCTATTTTTTCGATGATTGTTAAACTAGTGTCTGTGTCAAAATTGTATCGAGCGGTGCCGAAGTGTAATTCTACTGGTGTGGATGATAGGATTATTTAATTCTGTGCCTATATCTATTGAGTCTAATGTTGAATTGCCACTTAGACTTACTTATGTATTGTAATTTGCATCTACTATATTCTCAGAAGTATATAACATTTATATGACATTTTTGCTTCAACAGAATTATGGTATATACATTGGAGAGACAGGAGGAGAGAGAGAAAGACAGAGAGAGTCTGTGCACGTAGTTATTCAATAAATTTTGGTCTGAAATTTCTACCGTGCTATGCTCAGTTTACAAAGAAAAATTTCATCGCTTAATTAAGAGCATTGGCGAGGGGGAATATTATGTTGGAAGCACATGTTTTGTAAAGCGTATATATTTTTTTTAATCATTAGACTCATTAATGTAACCACATTCTGAAGATTCAACCAGATGAAAGAGAGAGAATTATTACAGTAAATGGGGTAATAAAGGTATTCTAAACGATATATATATATATATATATATATATATATATATATATAATATATATATATATATACATATATATACACACACACACACATATATATACATATGTGTGTATGTGTGTGTATGTGCATCTAAGTGTACAAAGGCGTAATCTCACATACAAACATTATGCACACTTTTAACTTCAATTCCAAACATCAACTCACAAACACACTGATTTTCACACATATATATAGATAAGTATATTTAGTTTTGGTCTTGTTTTTGCGTATTTGTAGTCAATACATAATGCTCCATGTCTTAGAGATTAAATAAAGGTAAATAACAATAATTCATGGAAACAGAGCTTATAACAATCAATAATTTTAATACACGATTTGCTCACCACGACTTGGACTATAGTTTCAATGCGAGACCATATTACAAATAGTTTTCACTTTTGTTATACATACACTCATAAAAAGGAGGAACCTGTTATAAGGTTCAGGTTTCAAATTATTATGGATAAATCCGTGATTACCCTTGTTCCATTCAACATCATTTTGCTATAATGTCGTATATATATATATATATATATATATATATATATATATATATATATATATATATATATATATATATATATATATATATATATATATATATATATATATATATATATAAGATTTAGTGGATGGCATTGCAATTCAAATGATTTCCGTGACTTGACATAAGTTAGTGATAAAATGCCTACATTTCATTGAATTAAATAACCTTATATACATAATTGTGTCGATGGTAATATCTGTTTCAGTTAAGGCCGTTTTAGTTATAGTCATGGTTATCAGGAACTTAACTACAATGTTAATGGGGGGAAGGGATTTTTACTGAGTGCTCTACTCTTGGGGCTCTTTTGGGTTGAGTAAAGATCAGCATCACTATTCATTTCGATGATACTGATCTTCGCTAATCCAATTAGGTGTTACTAAACAACACTTGGTTCTATTGGGTGATACTAATCTTCACTTGGTTAGGTTAGGCTTTTTCAACGTTTAAAGAGATCTTGGGTCTTCTCCCAGGTAAACAAGTGCACGATCAAAAAGTGATTTTTTTTCAGAAAACAGTTGGACTGGTGTGCCTGTCAAAATAGTCATGTAAAAATAATCTTACGTCGGTTTTACAAAACTACGGCTTAGGAGTATTTTACTTACTTCTCTTCAGCGTGACTAATTTAGATATATATATATAAAAATGTTGATCTTTTACATATTTTACATCTTTGTATGCTTTATATGTAAATTAACATCTATAATTCTTGATAAAAGATGTAACATTAGGAAATTTCTATGATATTTCATCAGATTTCTCGAGAACCCTGGATCCAAACAACTTCGTAAAAAGGACAGTTGCCGTGTGATCGTGGTGTATATACATAGAAAGGCTTTTTTAATTGTAGGTTGGTTGCTGAAATAACTTATTTGTGCTCATTCTCACCTGTAACTTTACCCTCGTAGTACCGATCTTAAGTTAGTCTCTTTGGGAGGTACTATTCTTCATTTGGTTATATTGGGTAGTGCTGGAGATGCAATTCATGTATAAGAGACGGTGCTGACAATTGAATCGGCGAGCCAAGTTCAAGCTCTGATCAAGACCTCATGTTCTGTTCACTTTACACTAATGCCCTGGGGAAAGGCATAAATTCGTCTCTTTTTGTGCATCTCTTCTTCACAGCCCATGAGTAAAATAGCCGGGAAGATTTGACTCTTTATCATAAGGAAGGCAACTAGTCTTGGGGAAGGAAAACTCTGATCCCAAACCAAGGAATAGATTCCCTCTAAGGCGGTTTATCGCTCGATTTAGCGTTTTTCCGGTATTCAAGCTGATGCCAGACGTATCACTTTCTGTTTTTCTCTGGATTATGTCAGCGAAACTGAAAGGAATCCTGGCGACTGATTTACCAAGGATCATCATACGCTTCACCCGAGCATGTGCCCTGGAGAGGGCAATTCTTCCATGGTCTAGAGAGATAGAGCGGAGGCTATGTACATATTCTGATTTCAGCAGAATGTGATCTTTACTTCTTCTCATTGGGTGGTACTAATCTTTACTTGGTTATATTGATCTTTACATGGAGACCTTAGTAGCTGATATTTAATTCATCCTCCCCGTGGTTCATGACTGGAAAAGTAATCAATAAATGCTTGACAATATCTTCAGGAAGATTAATTGCAAATACGGATGATTGGTGCCCTGTTTGCGTAACCCAGCGATTTTCAACCAATGTGCTACGGCGCATTAGTATGTCATAGAGTACCCGTATGAGTGCCACGCGAGTTTTGAAGAGGGTCTATCCTCCTAGAAACATGGGACTTAGTGAAAAGATCACTCTTGTTAGTATCTGAAAATTCCCAAACATTTTTATAATGAATAGTATCTTTTTCGATGGCATCTTGCCTAGTGAGTATAATGACAAATTTGAAAAAAAACAAAAAAACTTTCACGATTTCTCGAAAACCATGATCAATAATATACTCTAGGAAATAAAACTGATAAATTACTAATTCATCTAAGTGATAAGCACATCATAATTAATTATAAAAGCCAATTAAAACTGTGAGCAAAAAGTCCTCATATGTTTCTACAGTTTTTAGCTGTCCCGGCTGACCGGCTGTACATATGTGTATCATGAGCACAGGTCACACCGATGGAGGAGGGGGCTGAAAATTTCAGCATTTACACGTAATTATGCTTGGAAGAAACGATTCCTTTTTTTAAAAAAACACTCTCCAGGGGATTCTATTTGCTATGAAAGTTCAGACTGGAATGATCATTTAGTTCGAATAAAGCTTTGTTTTTTGCCAACTTAATGCCATCGCAGTAACTTTTTCATTGATTGCCCTTTTCCCAAATTTTTTGATTGATCACTCCTAACACAGCATGTTGCGAAAAGACATTAATCACGTTACGATTTCTATTGTGACTAATCTTAGTTTTCCAATGATTAAATCTATCTCCGAATACTGATGGTGTACCAAGACCATTTTAGTGCCTGGCTCAGTGTGCCGTAAGATTAAAAAGCTTGAGAACCACTGGCATGAAACAACGCCAACGTTTCGTGTGGAATGTCAAATACACACACTCACCCATACACACCACAAATGCATGAGTACACATATAGCACATGCTCACGTCCAACATACGCACATACATACACACATGCATCTACATATCACATACATACGTTCCACACACACATGCACATACACATATGTACATGTATCACACATTCACACGGACTCACAGTGGCCATATATGCACACGCAGGCACATACACATCGATACCGCATATATATATATATATATATATACACATAAATGCGCACACACACATGCACGCACACACACACACATACAGTGTGTGTCTTTGATGTGTCAGTGCTTGAGTATGTGGTATGTTTGCATGTGGCAAGTGTATGTGTACACATATATCCAGCCTTTGTGGGAACATGCCAGTTTGTGTATGAGATATGAATTTATCGATGTGTTTATGCAGTGCGTGTGTGATTTTGTGGCATGTGTGCGTAAATGTATGTGTGCATATCTGGTTTGTGTGTGCACGTGTAGATTTGTGTTTGTACTATGTGTGTATACAGTTATGCAGTATGTAGCATGTTTGAATATGGAGTTTGTGTACATATATGTTTGTGAGAATGTATGTGCCTGTAGCAGTTATCAGTATGTATGCATGCATGTATTTTTGCGTGGTCACTAAAAATGTGGTTATACATTAGGAGACAAACAAATATTCCAAAATCCATCAAAAAGAGTTTTACATTTTTACCGTTTTGTTACAGGTGAAGGGTTAATTATATCGTAGGTGTTTATGCGAGAAATGTTCTTATGCGGCCTGTGTACGCAGCTATGTGTGTACGCGTCTGTGAGTATTCACTAAGCATTTTTGATAAAAAGTTTTGGTACCTCTAGAGACACATGCAGAGCAAAACCTAACCATGCTCTACTCAACGTGGAGATGTCACAAGACAGTACAGAATATTAGAGAAATTACAGGAGTCAAAAATATCATAGAGACCATACATTGGAAAAAAACTCAAATGATATTGGCTGGCCATATTCCAAGAATGCCAGAGTATGAGGCAGATACATGTCAGACAAAATATAAGATTGCAGGACGATTTATACAAGTTCAGAAGGTACTGTCTCCGCTATGCCCATTATAGGGATGTTTGGCAAATCTTAGGGTAGGAGTATGACGCTAAAAGGATGATGATGATGATGTTAATGGTGAAGAATATTTGAATTCCAATCAACGGTGATATAGATTTATGTCGTTGTGTTATTGGTTAGGTGTTATCATTTTTTATCCTGTGTTATTTCACAGTTTTATTCCACGCAACACATAATCTTGGCGCCTTTCGTAGCTGTCAATTGCCGTCAACGTTTTCATGACTCGTCTAAACAACATTCGATTCAGAAACGTTATCTCATCAAGGGATTGTGCCTCACAGGTATACTACTACTACTACTACTACTACTACTACTACTGCTACTACAGAGTTTCCAAATGTTTTTCGCTACTAGACCCATCTCGCTTCTGGTATGACATGCTTTGTATCAGTGGGGATCTTTGCAAGCAAATATCTAAAACCGAAAAACTGTCAATAAAGACTGCAAAATATCTGTCTGTATCCAATGGAAAGAAATAACGTACAAATCACCGAGCTTATATTGTTTACACCAGCGATTTTTGTTCTAGAATTTTTTTTGTAATATTTATACTTATTGATTGCTCAAAGATTATTACGATAAAATTAAAAGATTTCAGGTTTCTGGTATTTCTATCAACACATGCCACTTTTTTGATAAAAGTCGGTGTGTGTTGGAAATTGGAAGAGAGCAAAGCAGTCGAAAATACATGAATACTGAGCTCGGGAATCGAAATATGGAGTAACTAGATGCCTGTCAAGAAAAAAAAAAGTCTCTGTGGCCCCACTGGGAAATGTGCGGTGATTTACAACTGAAAATTGTTTATTTGATAAGTAACTCTTTACTACTATTTCTACTAATATGTGAGTCACTCGTAGTTGAGTCGGTTGATGAAAACCTTCAGACAAATTATGTTTTTGGCATGATGCTGTGTAATCAATTTAAAAAATGAAAACAGAATATGATCAATTGAGAAGTTACTTCCCTTGCCTTCTGTTGGACTGTGCTTATTAGGAAAAATCGGAATTCCAAAAAGCAAGCAGACACAAACTAAGGGATCATTTTAGCATGAATTTGCACTGCAAACTAAACCCCCACCAATTTTCAAAGTACAGAACATAATAAGGAGTAAAAGTTGAAATTTCCAGCCTTGTAGCTCCATTGGTACAAACTGTTCGCGTGATACATATATAGCCAGCTAGCTAGATCAATTTAAAAGCCAAAAAATGCTATTTTTATAGTTTTCGTGTCAGTGTTGGTTCATGGTTTCATGATGAAGATATAAATGATGGTGATAATTATATCAGAGCGGGGATAACAAAAGATAAAAAAAAATTCAACTTCTATAGGTCAAAAAATAAAGAAATAAACCACCATTTAGTATGACCAATTGATTGAAGCAAATCTAATACAGATACAGTAGGTTCGGGAAAGAGTGATGAACTGGGAACTGTGCAAACAATTTGGGTTCGATTCTATACACAACCTGGGTTTGCAGACATCGGAGTCTGTAGTAGAATAAAAGAAATAATGAAATACTCTGAAACTTATGTATTGAGACAGACCTCACCTCTACGCAAAAAGATCGAATCTGATAAGAGTAAATCATAAAATAGAGGATCTGTCATACGGTAGACTTGGATGCAGTGTTGCCAAGTATTGTTTGTTATTTATATGTGAAACTATCCCTAAAATAGCTAAAACTAGCCAGACTTTTCTATTCCCAACTAACTCAAAAGGTGGAAAGCCTACTTAACTAATAATCTACGTATTTAATCCCGGACAAATTGTGAATAAAAATTGCAAAATTACTTTTATTAAACTCAGAGGGCTATTATAGATATACATCGTCTAGATTGGAGAAAAAAAAACGCATTGAATGTAGACAAAATTTTGGCAACTCTGACTGAATAATGTATATGTTTTACAAGAGAATCGGGAACCATCGGTATTTTATTTTTAAGGCCGATATGTTAGCTTTTGAGAGTGTATCCATAAAAATACAAATAAGTTTGGTTGGTCACTCAATAGAAACCATCATGTGACTGGCATCTTTTGGCAGCATGCCATGTGATACCATTAAAAATGAAATATTGGAAAAGAGGTGACCAATGATCAAATGATTTCTTTCACTTTTTTTTTTGCAGTGTTGGTCACCAATGAAGCCTGAATGCTCAAAAAACAAACAAGTTCGAACACTGTTTGACACAAAGTGAAGATCAATTTAGTATAAATAGCGTTCAATGTTTGTGAGCCATTATAGAGATATTGCACAACCTTCTTCTGATTTGTAGATATTATAAGTAACTACACACATATCATTCATAAATGGGTACAGCCTGACCACATATTGTACAGGAAGTTGATTTTTACTTGATCAAACAGCAGGATATCTTGTAGAAATTTGCACTATCAAATCAGATATCATCAGGTTCCATTGATGATCAGCATTGACATACTTTTGCCCAAAATATTTCTCATTTTCGGACGGCAACATATTCATATATTCAGCAACAGGGTTTAAATGCTGTGAAGTTTGGTCACAAATAATATTTGATGATGTATATTTTGATTATTCTATGTTCCACTAGAGATGATCCAAACATTTTTTGGCTCTGAAGAAAATAACTTTCTAGGGGAAAAACTAGTTGGGTGTTTAAATTTATGGATATCACAGTATTTACACACACAAAAAACACACATACATACGCGTATATATATATATATATATATATATATATATATATATATATATATATATATATATATATATATATATATAAAGAGAGAGATAGACAGAAGGAGAGATATATAGCTAATGTTTGTAAGTTATGAGCATAAGTACATCCACATAGTAGGTTGGTGGAAAAATACTTGCAGTTTTTCACCATCAGCTTTGAAACAGTATACTTCCAGTTACAATAGAACTTATCAAATTAGAAACTTTAGAATCTATGTATTTTCATCGAGGAACAAGTCCATTTAATCTTTGGCATAGAATTCTGGAGTCTTGAAATCATCGAATTCTTCAAAGGTGTTTTGAGTTGCCTTGTTTTTGGAGACCTTTCTTTGTAGGAAGTTGTCAAAATGCTTGAAAAAAGGGGTAGTCATTTGGAAAGATATATGGTAAGCAAGCTAGGCGAGGTAAAACTTCGTAGCCTAGTTCGTTCTATTTTTGCAGTGACATTAGTTCAACATTCAGTCGTGCATTGTCACCGTGGAGAATTTCTCTTTTTTGATT
Source organism: Thysanoteuthis rhombus (assembly GCA_963457665.1). Lineage (NCBI taxonomy): Eukaryota > Metazoa > Mollusca > Cephalopoda > Oegopsida > Thysanoteuthidae > Thysanoteuthis > Thysanoteuthis major. The sequence continues at coordinate 44,288,309 of OY735224.1, read as the reverse complement.
GACCAGCGTTTGACGTAAATGTTGCAATTCTTGGTGCATTTTGTCGATCTCTTGATGATTTTCCTTTATTATTACGATAGTTTCGCCAGGATCCAATAAGTTGTAATGGATGATTCCTCTTGCCGATCGCCAAACATTGACCGTAATTTTCTTTTGACGCAGGCTTGGTTTAGAGACTGTCTTGGGGCCTCACCTCGACCCAGCCAACGCTGTCGATAGCCGTACAAAATCCATTTTTTCGTCTCAGGTCACGGTGCAATCAATTTTGGATTGTTTTCTCGCTATGCGTTAGGAGCAGTGTTTTATATTCGTACAGCTCGTGCGGTACTCATTTATCGAAGTTTCTTGCTTTTCCAATTTGTTGCAAATGCCTTATGACTGTTGAGTGATCAACATGTAGTTCCTGTTCGACCTCCCAATTTGTTTTGCTTTGGTCTGCCTCAATAATAACCCTCAATTTGATGTAAATGGTTAGTTGATGAGTAGTTTCAACCGTCTTACGTTCCATTGTGTACTCACACGGTAAAATTGCCCTTTCCCATCTTCGATTTAATAGGTTGAAATAACCCTGAGTAAAGAGTGAAAATTGAGCAAAATATAGTTTTTTCACCTCTAAAAAAAAAAGAAGTTTAATATGACGAAAAACGAAATGATTTTTGCCAGCCAAACATATATATATATATATATATATATATATATATATATATATATATATATATATATATATATTATATATATATATATATATATATATATATATATATATATATATATTTATATATATATATATATATATATAATCATCTGTTGAGTCATCCACAGACTATCGATTATCCTATTCAGTACCACGTGGAAGGATCGAAACCTTGGCATCAGGACAGAGGCTGGCATATATATATATATATATATATATATATATATATATATATATATATATATATATATATATATATATGTGTGTGTGTGAGTGTGTGTGTGTGTGTGTGAGTGTGTGTGTGTGTGTGATATTGAGAAATAGACATACAATCGGACTGAATTATTATAAATTACGGGATATTCTATTGAAACTTTTCGAAAATGATATCCTGTTATTAAATGATGAATCGAACTTGCGACTGATCCCTGCAGCGGCACAATTTTCTCCCATTGTTTATTCCATTCACGCTGTCTAAGACAAATGATACACTCACAGTGTAATAACAGGATATCATTCTAAATAAGGGTTTCAATATAATATCAGGCAATTCATAATCATATTCAAATATATGTATGAGAGAGAGTGAGACCAGTACGTTAATACGAAAATTTACACACACACATATATATATATATATATATATATATATATATATATATAGAGAGAGAGAGAGAGAGAGAGAGAGAGAGAGAGAGACAGAGAGACAGAGAGACAGAGAGACAGAAGAGTGAGAGAAGAGAGGAGAGAAAGAGAAGAGTGAGAGAAAGAGAGACAGAAATTTTTACATTTCAATGAGTAAATGCATATGCATACACATATACACTCACACACATATATGCAAGTGTATATATATATATATATATATATATATATATATATATATATATGCATAGACATGTGTAAATATACATGAATATATGCGTATAATAGACATATAAAGAAACATATGTATATATATACATATGTTTGAATATACATCCAAGAACTTCTACGATGGTTCGTCGAAAAGTACGTATTGTGACACATTTATTGACTGAAGGTCGATCAGAGATATTCACTTGTATAAAAAACCTCTGACCAAAACTATCATCAAAACTGCCAACATGGATTTCTCCAGTTTTTAGGGTGTTCTAACTGGCCTGTCATGCTCATACGTACAAACTGCACCTTTGGATCGTGAAGGGGTGAAAATCGGAACATTTAAATATTATTGTGTCGACAAAAATAAATTTTTCTTTTACTAAATTCCCTCCCCTAAACAGGTTTCCAGTTGAGCCTCCCATGAATAATTCAATATTCAGGTTTAATTAGCAGCATTCATCGCTTATTCTTATTGAAATTTCTGATTATTTAGTGATCATTGCCCAACAAAGGGCATGAAAAGTAAGTCATTCATTGATCACCCATTTCAAATTTTTTCATTGATCACCCCTAACTAGTTATGCTACCAGGAAACGTTGATCACTTTACAGTTTCTTTTGAGAGACTAACCAAGCCCGTTATTTTTGTGAGGAATTGCATTTGAATTATTTTTTTTCCATAAAATCATGTCTATGATTTATATTTTTCCTTTCATACGCTCTGATAACTTTGGACAGAGAGCTCATATTTTTTAGAGACTTTCTTCTTTGCCAAAATGCATTTTAAATCAGGTAGTTATTCAAAATCAATCATTGGATATACTTTCTTTGTTCCACGATAAATTTAGCTGCTCTCAACTAGGTTGTAGGATGGGATTAGTATCAGTCCGTTGGGGACGTCCTATTGAAGTTTACGATTCAACCTAACTTCACTAAGACTAAACAACATAAACTTTTGTTAAAGTTAAGAATATTTCTCTAAAAGATTGTTAACATTTACTCCCGGGCGAATTAAAATGCAGTAAAAAAAAGAATTAATAAAAAAAACTTGGTTGTTGAGAAAATATTGGCCGATTCCAAATGAATCTCTGATTTCAGTTTAGTCCATGTAGAAGCCGTCCATCGAGCCTTTCACTTGACCTATTTGCCATAGATTGTCCGATACTGTCCCTATGACAATGCCCTATATCTACAGTATTTCTCTGATAGTTCAGTGTGGGGCTTCTTTGGTGAACGTCTTCAGAAGTCCATTTTCAATTGCAGATAGACGTCTTCTGCCGTCTTGGTTTTCGGAACACAAATCCTCACAACGAGTCTTTAGAAACCGACGCAACACTGTGCGATCGGGGGGATTCCTTTACTACATGTGATGTCAATATTGGGGGCAATTTGAAACGAATTGTAATAAAGTTTTCTCAAGTTCGAAAGTATCACACGTAACTCTTCTTTCTTCATCTCTGATTTCATGGGTCTTCTGTATCTACAGATAACTGAAAATAGACATTGGTGAAAAGACCACATTTTGATCGTTGAAACATATACCAGTGCAGTATGCTATAGTAATTCTGTAGGACTCGACTACAAATTGGTATCTATAATCAAACATTATTTTCAGAAGGATCTATTTGATAGATAGATATATAGATGGACATGAGATAATGTTTCATTTGATTTATAACGATGATAAGTGTGACTAAGTGTTCTTTTACGATCTTAGAAAAATATACATTGATGTGCACTTTACACTTGTCATTCTCCCTCTTACACACATTTTTCCTCGATGAACGATACAAACTTATCTGCTGTTCAATACAGGAATCAGATATGGTTTACATTTATTTATCTCTTTATAATAGTTACATGTGTGATTTATAAGGTTCTTACGGTATCAGAAAAAGATCTCTTAACAGAAAACTCTCAAGAAGATGGACACTCAAAATGTGTCAATCGTAGCATGAATTGAGATAAGAAAAACGAATATCCCCATAAAACATATCTTGGGAAATGGGGTTATTTGGAAACATTTGCAAAAAACATTTCCATGGATACATTGGTACGCACAAAAAGTTTAATATGGTTATGTTATATCATTTTTTTCATAGATCTGCTAGTTTTTTTTCACGATCTCGGTAAAACATCGTTTATTAGAAAACCCATCCACCGTCAGTCCTTCTGGCGGCAGCCCTTTGTATGAACGATACCAAAATACTAATTGTTAACGAATTATTCCCCTCTTACTCTCCTTTCATCTCTATGGAGAGACGAAATTCTGCTGGCTATGCAAATAAGCCATTTTTCGGCGGTAGGCAACCAATATTACCGACCATGCAAGTGCAAATAATGCGACGATGTAGCATGAATTTACATTGTATATCGCTTCCCCACACACATGTCTTGGAGGAAGATCCACACTCGTTAGAAACCTTTCTTGGTGTCACACTTGCAAATACACAAAATTTCATGTGTTCATGTTGAGTAGTTTTTGCAGTAGGCTGTCACGTACATACAGAGGGACAGCAGATGGAATTTTAGTGAATTACTAGATATTGCACTTGAAACTTTGAAACAGATGCTTCTTAGCTGAAACATTTTTATTTATTTAATACCTAAATAGCAAAAACCATCAACGCATAGGCAAAAATATGTTAGCAAAGTTTTAGGCTTTGGTCACACACCCGATTTTCGCTTAGGTACTTCTTTTGAAGTTACTGAACACGTGGAAAAGATAAACACCATCTGTAGCAACTGATCTTCTCTCATTTGTATATCTTCATTCTATGTTTTAACCCTCACAATATTTGTTGTCCATCCATGTTATCATGTAAGTGTTATCTTTGTTGTGTGGTTGCTCTGTCCGCTTATGAAGCTACCCGACTTTCTTTTCTGTTCTCTTCCTTCCTATCCTCTTATCAAAATCCTGATAATAATTTAATAAATGCTGATATAAAGAAAATGGGAGAACAGGCGTGTTACATCGGCAATATATTAATCATCATGAAAGTTGGCTTGATGCATTTCCCTGGACTTGCGTTGGTGTTTTCAAAAGCACTAAAAAATGCAGTAAAACTGAAGCGCAGAATCTCTGTTATTTGCATGTATGCCTGCTGTATTGAATTGGAACATCAAACAAATTCTGGTGTCGGTTGTTTAGAGGGGAAGAAAGAGATGTGGTTTTGTGGGTGTGAGTTTGGAAAGGGCAAAATTTAGAATATTTTTCTAACATGGATTCAATTCATGAGAGAATATCTTGCTACCCCCTTAGTCAAGAGTCATTATTTTCCACTTCGTTCCCTACTGTCTTATTTTTATATTTGACTTTCATTTCTGCCTTCTCTCTCCGTACCCTCTCATCGGGCTACCTGATTCCCGTCCTCCTACATCAAAATACCTGAATATCCCCATATCATACTTCTGAAAGCGTAATATTCGAACGTAGGTAGAAACAAGCAAAATTGTATGTTTGGACCGGAAAAATAGGTTTTTAATGGAGGTGGAATTTAAGATGCGAGTTTATGATAAATTTGACCCTTGTTTGCATCTGGTAGAGTTCATGTTTGTTCTTGGATTCAGGCTTTTTAGTAATCACAACAAAATCCATATTTTATCCCTTGATAGACTATATATATATATATATATATATATATATATATATATATATGTATATATATATATATATATATATATATATATATGTGTGTGTGTGTGTGTGTGTGTATGTATGGGGGGTGTTTGTGTGTGTGTATAGTTAAAGAAGCTTTTCCGCTTTAAATACTAAACATTTGAAAACATTTTCAAAACTTTTTTGTGTCAAACACACACACACACACACACACATAAATATATGTATATAAAAAAAAAAAAAAACGATGACGAGATATAAGATAAGCGTGCGTATTTGTATTACTGCATTAAGTAGATCTCATTTTGCAAAAAAGGTGTTTAATACCATAAGTAAAGCAGTAAAAAATAGTCAAAGGTCGACTCCAGATTATAATGTGTGTGTGTGTGTGTAAAGATAGAGAGAAAGAGAGATAGAGAGGGATATTGGGGGAGAGAGGAACTTTTTGGGGGAAAATATTTCGTCTGGTTCTTGGATTCATTAGCAAACGAACACCCGCAGGTAAATAGATGAAGTATGTGAGTGCCGTCACTTTTTTTATTTTCTTGTGAGGTCGACTGTTCGATTCACTGCTTGGTTGATGTCGGTAACGGACGAAATATGTTTCCAAATGGATTGTCTCTACACACACATATATATATATATATATATATATATATATATATATATATATATATATATATATATATATATATATATATATATATATATATATATATATATATATATATATATATATATTAAATAAGTCACTTGAAATGATCTACCATCATACACGGTTAATGTATAAATAACGTACATAGATAATGTGAATAAAACAAACACTTAAAGAGAATGGGGCTGCTGCGGGATGCGAACCTGCCACCAACAGGGTGACTGCTTCAACATTCCATCGCTCTTACCACTGAGTTAAACAGTCATCGTCAGTGCAAAAGCCAAATAACTTTTCATCTCGTTTATTCTGAGTCGATTCATTTCTTTCAACGGAACAGTTATGTATTAAGAAATGATTTATGCGATCTGACAGAATTAGAAATAGATTGTGTTATATTACATAGAAACTCACTAGAAATGGTCCCCCATCATTACACGGTTAATGTATCACTCACCCTAGACAACGTAAACTGAATAAACAACAATGGAAAATGGGGATGCTGCAGGGATCTACACTGTCAGCAATAGGGTAGCCGCTTAAACGTAGCAATACTCTTACAATTGAGCTAAGCAGCTGCCAGTATTGAAAAGGCCCAAATAACTGTTCTCAACCCAAATACTCCTCTTCGTTATTCTTGGTCTTTCCGTCTCATTCAACGACATCGTTATGAATCGATAAATAGATACGCTGCATTATATTATATTAGCTTAATGGTAAGTGCTTTGTTACGTTGAATCAGCTACCCTATCAATAGCTGGTTCGATTCCTGTGGCATCCCCATCTAGTTTATTTTTTTTATTCTATTCACGTTGTCTCGAGTTAGTGATATTAACCGTATAATGACAGGAGATCATTTCATGAGAGTTTCTCTATGATATCTCGCAGTCCATAATTCATTCCGTCGGATTGCATATGTCCAATTCTCGACACGCACGCACGAATATATATATATATATATATATATATATATATATATATATATATCCAAAGAGAAATAACTATCATAGGTAATGTGAAAAATTCCATCAAAGAATAAATAATGTTGGAATAAATTCTATTCGTTGGAAAACATCTAGAATAGAGTGAAAAAACATCTAGAAACATCCAGATGCCGCAGAATCTAGATATCATTATCAAACCTGTCAAAATGAGCCCCAGAAAAGCTAAAAAAAAAGCTTTTTATGTAAAAGAGAAAAAAAGGGCTGATCTAATGAAGTATTGATACCACTTTTTAGACTATATACAAAACGCAATGGCCAGAAGTGCCGGAACACACAAACACATACGCTCACACACATATAAAAGGGGATAGAAACATTAACCATCTTCGATGGCTATGGTTATTCAATAATTCCAATTTCTATATCTTTCGCTTAAAGTTATAAGATTCTGTCATAGATTGATCAAAATAAGCGTCTTCTTCAGTGCATATTTCGGGCGCCTACTACTGTTACCATTTTCGAAAAAATAGTCGAATGTTTTGTGATCTTGAGCCTCAGTAAGTGCCTAAATTATGTGCCAACGTGTCAACATAAACTAAACTCAGTAAATACAGACGAACTGATTTATTATGATCACTTTGGGACAGGGCCTTTTTGATAGCTATGTCAAACTGATGACATTAAGCGAGGGATACATAGAAAGGATGCAGCTCACAGTGATCACTTTAAATAAAGTTTTTGGGACCAACATACATTGAACTTGAAGCTGCACTCATACAAACAGAGTTTAACGCATTGTACCGTCTGAGGACGCACCAGCTGTAACAGAACGTTTAATTTCCTAATCTCTCAAGAGTAATGTTGGTGATTTGTTTGCAGCAACAGAACTTTGAGATTTCAGAGCATCATTTTAAATATTTTTGATTCATTGATTTCATTTAAATATCTGTAACCGTCATGGAGCATAGAATCTGTGAAAGGGTTTTAAAAAATCATTTGTGTCCATACCTTTTCAATTTGCATTATCAATACAATTCGTATAAAACACACTATCTATAACGGCACATTTTATCCTCAAGGGTGCCGTAAAACAGAAGTCTACTGTATTCGATAATACACATGACAATAACCAGCTGACAACATTATCCGTGACTATAATAAACAGTTCCATCATAATGTACGGAAGGTGGTCTCGATTGTAATTTGTAATGTTTTAGACCCTCATTCACCAAAAATGGTGCACAAATAAGAAGAAATAAGCGAATCCATGAAAGAAAAACAGAATTATATTCATGAATTATATTGTTATTGTATTTGTTTTGAATAAATTAAATTGCTTTTATTTGTGTGCATTTTTTTTCCTTTTTACGAGTGTGCGGGGGTGTTAAACTTTACAATCGGGACCACCTTCCCACAACGTATTGTGACTTCCTCTACTGTTATAACAATGAAGGAATGGGACCCTGAAAAGAACAAGGCGGAATAATAAGCAAGGACCAGGTTGGATAATTGATGCCTTGGACCCCGAAAATGGTTTCTTCCGGGTATATTTATACCCCGGAAAAGAAGGAACCGATTCCCAGATACTCTTTATTATTATGATACCATACATTAGAATTTGTTTGTTTAATTCCTGTTCTTACAAACTCCTGCTACCGCTACTTTGCAGAAATCGTTCCATTACGGACTGAACTTGGATGTTACCGGAGGTGAGCTGACGTCCCTTGTTTTTTCCATCTAGCACGGTAGGTCTGATTTCATTATTTCCAGAGGCGTAGCTGGGATGGGGGGCTACTTGAAAACTCCCCAGCTCTCAACGGAAAAAAAGACCCCTGAAAGCTTTACATATACTTTATAACGTACTGCATTTCGACTGATAAATCTGACTAAATGTTTGGATGGTTCGCCTCAAAGAGCCAAGTACCTAGGTCCCTAAAGCTCCCAGGCCCCCCAGAGCCGCCTTTAATCCATAGCTACGCCTCTATTTTTATTTATTTATTTATTTTTGATATTGGTAGAAAGGTTTTTGTTCAAAACCGTTCCTAATCACATCAACTAAGGATTCTGGATTTTTCTCGGTAAAGTTGATTTTTAAATGAAGATGAAAAAGTGTGAACGGTGAAGATGATTCGAATTGTTCTTTTATTCAAGATATACAGTATACTCTCATTGTTAAAGCACTCGTTCTATTGGCACTGTCAACTGACATACGCGGTCTAACGGCAAATTTTTTTTCAAGTATTCGAACAAGAATATTTTTGAAGATTATCCATTTCCCCCAGCAAAACAAAAAGTGAATAATTTCCTTACCGTATTTTCTGATAAAATTGCTTCTCGTATTTTTTAATTCATCGTTAACGGCAAATGCGTTGTATCGATACTCTTCGGGGGCGCCGTTATAACGAGTGCCTAGTGTATATTAAAACTTGAGTTGTCCGAATGGCTCCAGATTTTCAGTTTTTATCTTGCAATGTTTTTTCTTCCATAAGTATCAGAGGGCGTTTGAACATTCATTACTTTCAAACATTCCTCCTGGAAAATAAATCATTATCCACGGTCTGTTGAATACTCCAAATATGTATTTCTTGAGATACTTTTATTTCAATCTACAAGGTAAACAACGAAAGTGTACACCTCTTGAGATATATATATATATATATATATATATATATATATATATAGAGAGAGAGAGAGAGAGAGAGAGAGAGAGACAGAGAGAGAGAGAGCGAGAGAGAGAGAGAGAGAGGTAAATAATTTTGTTTCTTTGTATTTCAAGTATAATCAAGGCGTACATAATTATAATGATAAATCGCATTCTCTAATATACAGACTCTTTTTTTAAATGATCGTCTGTTATTACTCAGTTAATTATATCACTTGGCCTTGACAACGTAAACAGAATAGACGATTTAAGCAAAAAGGGTACTGCTGCAACTGGTAGGGGAGCTGCTTCAACGTAGCGTTGCTCTAACCATTGCGCCAAACAGTCGCCCGTAATCCATCGGCGCAAATATTTGTTTCAAGTGATTCGTTAAGTCTGTTAGGAAGAGAGATCATTTTGCATGAGAGTTTCAAAATATTATAGCACAATTTATACTCATTCTGTGATCCATATATCCATTTCTTATGTATGCATATATATATATATATATATATATATATATATATATATATATATATATATATGTATATATATATATATATATATATATATATATATATATATATATATATATATATATATGTATATAAGAAATGGATGTGTATGTATACACGTGTGTGTGTGTGTGTTTGCGTGCATTTATGTACCTTCACGGGTATATAAACATACATATGCAAATCAAGGATATTGTTGCCCAATAATAAGAAAGAAATATCCATTTCAAACAACATATATTTATTTTCCCCTTCCTGATGAATGAGTTTTATCTAATGATGAAAATTAATCAACTCCACTAAACATTATACAGAGGGAATTTAAGATTGAAATTCACTTGATAACTATGCATTAAACTACTGTTCTATTGATGTATCCTGATATTCCTGTATGTGTACCTGTATATTGATTCAAAGTATGTGTCCGTATCCATGTATTTATACGTATGTGTGTCAGCAAAACACGATGCATATCTATGTATGTATGCGTTTCAATATAGATACTAATACTTGCGTACATAACTATTCGCATAGATGTGTTTATATATGCATATACATATATTCCTGTGAATATTTGTGAAAAACATAAATGTCTATATATATATATATATATATATATATATATATATATATATATATATATATATATGCGTGTGTGCGAGTGTGTGAATATGTACTTATAACATTATCAATTTATCGATTGGTCAGTTCACATGTTTCTCCTGGATCTCTCTCTCTCTCTCTCTCTCTCTCTCTCTCTCTCTATCTGTCTCTTTCTCTCTTTATATATAGGTTTTTCTCTGTGTGCGTGCGTGTGTTAGTCCCTATGTGTGTGTGTGTAGGTATGCTTGTCCGTGTGTATGTGTGTCTGCGTTTGTACGTATAGGTGCGTATCAGGTCAATTCACGTGCTAATGGATTGGAGACTATGTAAATAAGCTTCAACAGTGCCAGTCAAAAAAAGAGTGTCCCCATAAAAAAAACCTTTCGTAAATCAAACTAGCGTAAAGCGGATAATCAATTGACAATAATTTATAGGGAGGAAGGTCCCAGACCCCAAAATAGTGATGAAGATATGTTTGGTTCAATTGCCGGAGGTTGGATAGGGTGTACTGGTGATATATCTCTGGGAGAGAGAGAGAGGAGAGAGAGGGTGTAAATAGAATTCATAGCGGCTCGATGATAAAAAAACAAAACAAAACAAAAAACAAAATCAATATTTTGTGCTTTTTCCTTCCTTTTGTAAAAGCGAAAGAGTGCAATCAAGCTAACATTCGGATTTCGGAGAAGATATGGATTGAGGCCGGAGTGCAGATTGGCATAAGGCTTATCAACAACAAAGACGAAACCGGCAAACGAGTTCGATTTCAGGTTGCAGTAGTTGATTGTTTTTTTGTTTTTTTTTTCAGCACTTAAACCCATTGGAATGGCGAGAACCTTTTTCTCCCTGAGATCTTGTCTATGATCATTTATCGTAGATTCATGGCCCTCTTTTGGTATGCTACAATGTTCGATAGAAAAAAAAACAAACAAAAAAAACAAACTTTGGTTTAGAGAGCACTCGGGCAAAATAAATGGATCCACATTTTAACCAATAGCAACAGAATGCTTTTACAACCTTTGGTGCTTTGACTGAGAATAATCAATATTTAGGCACATTTTCAGTTTATGTAATGAAATATCCATCGGCGTCTGGCGTAGGGCGATGGTTTGCACGATAACCTTACATTTCAATAACAGAATGATTTGATCTTTCATGTTAGCATGGATGTTGTATACTTTATCAAGGTAATCTGATTAAATTCTACACGGTCGGCAGCTACAGATCGAGTGTAAGCACGCCTAATGCCTTACCATTGTTTATGTACTGTGGTCAATCCTCACTGGGAACCTTACGATTGATTTTTTTCTGTCCAGCCGCCGTAGAGCAATAGTCAAAACGCTAATCTCATCAACTTGAATTGTGTAGTGAATTTGATCCTGACTGTGTGATCTGTTATTGTGGCCTTGTGCCAGAATAAATGAATATTTGTAAATCTCAACACGTTTTACCGCTCTTTCTAATACAGTAGTCCTCTTTATCAACGGGGGAGGTGTTCCAATGCAGTGAAAAAGCCTTTGTCGAGCTATCTGTGGATGGGGATTCGTTTGATTACAAGGGATGAAAATTTAATTCCTTTTTAAAGAGCATCAGTTCAAAATGGACACACACAGCCCCCCAAAAGGATTTCGACTTGCACACACTTACACACATCCAGCATTCTCTTACACACACATATATATATGTAGACGAAACTTTATCAACAAATCCGTACCAAATACACTTAACTGGATTGTGATCAGAAATTTTCCCTCTATATGATCAATAGAAAAACAAATGATTGAGTACATCGACAAGGAAGTAAATCATACTAAAGAATATATGTCTCTGGGCAAAATTGATATTCCTTTTTTTATCAGGCTACAGACGTATGGGGTATCCATTTCGCACCGTTTTATCAGTTTTCCGAAAAAGGCGAAAAGCGTTTGTTTCGCAGTTCCATCTCTCTCTTTTACTCTAAAGCCTCCAGTACTTCAATACACTGAAACCACCGGCGACTCAGCTTAACATACCATCATAACTACTTAGGGACTTAAAGAAAGCACAAACTATTCTCTCATATGATTTATTGGAGAATGCGTCTTCATTTTACGCCATCAGGGTTCATAAAATATCCATATTGGAACGTTCTACTTTTGGAAACCTCTGTGCGTATGAGTGAGTGAGAAAGAGAGAGAGAGATAGAGAGAGGGAGATAGATGAATAAAACTTGAGAGAGAGAGAGAGAGGGGGAGGGAGAGAGAGAGAGAGAGAACAAAACTTTAAACACCCTGCAGCGGACTAAAAGCACTTGTTTGTTCCAATAAATAAAATTACTTACATCCAATTTTAAATCACCTGATTTTTTCCAATTTTATTAGAAGTTACCAAACAAACAAAGAAAGAAGCTAACAAGGTCAAATTTGATTTTCTTCTTGGCAAGGGGAGTAAATAGAAAAAAGTATATTTCTTCTCTGAGTACTTTTCAGCCATCGGTGTTGAGTCTTGGAGCTTTGAGAGTCCTTCCATGGACCAATGATCATACAAAATAAACAGAATTGACTTTTGTATTAGAAACCATCAACCAAAACTGTCCTCATAGTTTTTCTTTCACTTTTCAACATGGTATGGCTGACTGCCAACTGGATGTGCCAATAGATATAAACAGCTGGAAAATTGAATATTTACTCCTCAATGTGTTTACCAAAACCTTTCTCTTTTTAGACATCCCCTGAGCGAAAAAAAATTTTTTTTAGGAAGGATTTACATTGTAAAATTATACTAAATCCCCCCTTTAATTTGAATCCAGCAGCAGTTATGACCTTTTTTTGTCAAATTCAGACCTTTTCACAACAAAAGGTGAGGAATATACCTCATACATGATAACTCCTTTTTACAATTTTCAATTGATCATCCAAAACACAGCATGCTGCCAAAGACTTTGGTGACTTGACAGTTTCTATAGTGTCACTAACAAGACCCTGTATGGATTCTATTTCGAGTAAATATTTGATTCATGGAGGAAGGGAGCAGAGTGGATATGACAGTTTTCTATTAAAAAAACCCACTGAACTAAAAATTTCACAAGAGCGAACTAAAGATAATAGAACAAGTCTGGTTAGACCTTCAATAGAAAAAAAATCGTCAAATTAATAAGACCCTCTGGCAGCATGCCCTGTTGGAGCTGATCCAATTCCTCGACATTGTATTCTGTGGTGATCTCTTAAAGAAGTCTGAATTTTTAAAAATCTAGCATGAATGCTACCGGGCAAAAACTAAGGGATCGATCTAACGTAAACTTCGATTAGTAATTGAATTCACGCTTAGAGATTATTTGTGAGAGGTTTTTTCAAAAATGAAGGGTAAATATTTACATTTTCAGCCCTATTGCTTCATTGGTTCGGCCTGTACACGTGATATTGAGCCGGCTAGCTAGCCAACCTATCTCAAAAACTAAAGAAACCCATGTTGAGAGTTTAAGTAATGGTCTTGGTTGACGGATCATATCATTATATGGTGAGACATTAATCTTTTTTCTGTGAAATGTGTTCCACAAATTTTCTTGGGGCCACTGACTCACCATAATTGACTAACTCAAACTGCAACACCAGCCCAAGGTACTGGCAACATGGGCAATTGCCTAGGACTCCAAGTACAAGAGAACACCAATCATATGTCTGAGACAGTATGGATTTCCTAATACAAATAGAAAAAGGAACAAATTGAACAAAATGAAAACAAAAATTTCTAATATGAGATCAGATTATACAGGAATATCTGACCATTTCTTTCCTCTACAATCGACCAATCTCTCTGCCAATTAATTATATTTGGGAGTTCGGAGAGTAATTACGTATTCTTAAATCATAATCGTCGTTTTGAAACATTTCAAAGGTCAACTGGCGTATACAAGACTTCATTGCACCAAGACACGCTTCTGAAATGTTTCTCACTGCTTGCGTAAGGTGAACTATTCATATAAGCAATCAATGGCAAATATGCTATTCTTTAAATTCCCCAATATTCACGGGTTTAAACATCATAATACTTAATAATCGAAACACTGCCGGATAGAAAAGATGATGACTTAAATCCAGACGACGTTTCGTACAATTTGAGCCTGATGCCGCCTTCGTTGGTTGGCTTATGATTTATAGCAGTGAAATACGTGATT
>OY735224.1:44241128-44271128 GCA_963457665.1 Thysanoteuthis rhombus | reverse complement strand
TGGTTGATGGTTTAAAGTGGTTACTCGCCGAAATACTGTGACGTTGCTTAACTTCAGTGATAAATCAAAAACCAGTACATTAGCGTCATTTGACTCTTTGCTTCATAGTTATGGTATTTACTTACGTTTGCTAAAGTTATAGGTTTCTTCATGTGGTCACTCATCAAGATGTTGAGCAAGTTTGACGTTGCTTAACATGGTTGACCAGACAAGAACCGATGCCGTTAGCGTGACTTTACCGTAAATTGACCAATATTTACTAATCTTTGTTGAGTTTGGCAAAGACATCAAAGATGGTCACAGTTCTTGGCATATCTAAGTCGGTGCTCGGTTTGGCATGATCGGCGTGAGTTTACAGGCTTAGCTGATTTATCTATTTTATTTTTGTAGATATTGTCTTTGCTATAGATCAATAAAAGCTGCCTTGTCTATTCTGCTCATAGCATTTGAGTCGTCAAATTGTGAACTTTTTGTCATAGTTCAAAGAAGTCATCAAAATGCTCACATCAGTTATTCTCAGACGATAATCATACCTTTATTATAAATACACACACACACACACACATACATATGTTTGTGTCTCTGTGTGTGTAAACGTTCCATGAAATTGAATAACTTAATAGAATTGAAAACACTTTTTTCACAGTACAAAGGACAATGATATATGCTTTTGTCACTTCTTCATGCAGAAAAAAAAGAGAAACCTGCGTTAAGAATGTCAGCTTACGTACACAGCTAGAAATCTATCGACGCTTGATAATTCTTGATATTAATGCTGTTTGCGAATATGAGAATAGTATTCTCCATAAAGCTGACTTCAGTAAGAACACTCGGTTACTAAAGTTTTTCTGATTTGTACAAATGATAAGCTTCTCTCAGTTCGTGGTCTCAAAATGTACCTCCATGTATGTATTGAACAGTTTAGACTCCGATCAATGCTGATTATTGTTTGTAGTGATAGCCCATCTAAATATTAGGCAGGTTTGGAGTTGCTCAACTCCGCGGATCAGACAAGAACCCCTGCTTTTGGTGTGGCTTGACTCTGAGCCGTCCAGTAATGGAATTAATTGTTCTTTGATCAGTCTGACAGAAAGTTGCTCACAGTTCTATGTATTTCTACGTCACTAACGATTGAAATACTGAATAGTTTACGTCGGTCGACATGAATATATAGGTCTGGCTTTCTTTTATGCCTTTGATTTTGGAAGATATCGTCTTGGTTATGTATCAATAAACACTGCTTTGTCTATTCAACTTATACAGTTCGGGATGTCAAGTTTGAACTCTTTTTCAAAGTACAAAGAGCTCATTGAGATGCTTTCATCACTTCTTCCTCGATGATAACCATGTGTTTGATATAAATATAAATACACACACAAAGTATATATATATATATATATATATATGTATATATATGCGTGTGTGTGTGTGTGTGTATGTTTGTACAATATATATATATATATATATATATATATATATATATATATATATATATATATATATATATGAGTATATGAATACGATATACAACGATGTTATTAAGCGGGCAGAATGGAAGATAGTTGTATTCAAATGGATTTTGTTTCTCTAACATATTTCGTCTCTAAACTCTGTCTTAGTAGGAATTTCAAATGTAACAATATTGAAAAGATAATTTTCAAGTAACCAAAATGCCAAGCGGGACCAAGAGGGTTACATAATTTTTCCTCACTTTGTTTGCCTGTCTGTGTGTATCATGGTACTCTTGGTCATATCAGTAGGACTGTAATCTTGAAAATTTCCATTTGTACACAACTAAACATCGCATAAAACGTTTAATTTTCTCCCAAAAGAACTTTCCAGGTTTCTATGGTCATTTTGCCCAAACGATGTCCAAATTTAGCTCTGATGAGCTCCTTCTTGTCTGAGACCTCGTTCGTTCTCACACATGTATTTAATGTTTCCATTGGATTTGCCATCGTTTAATCTACTGAATAATGAATAAGATGCTATAATATCCAGGTTAGTATTTTACACTCAATTGAACGTTGAACGAGATTGGAAGTTACAATGAAACCGTAAAGTACCGTTGCGTAATGAGACTACTGAGGGTAAATGATGCGGCTGCTAAAAGATTGGGCCAGTGGTTTGTGTATCTGCACTACAAGCAAAAAGTATCATGGACTTGATAGAAAAAATGCTGCTGTCACAAATCAAAGTCTTGTTTATATTTTCTTTTCTCAAATCTTGGGTTCCGTGGCTAATGAATGATGTCAGAAAAAGCAACCTGGCATATTCAGGGTACGAGGCGAAGAAAACGTACAAAAAATGGGACAGTTGGCTGGGATCCGAGAGAAAAGTGTAGGATCTTTCCTCCCTAGGTGGAAATAACGACTACTGTCTCGACTCTCGGTGTCTCCTGATGACCACAATCTGTGCTTGACCTTTTTTAGGAAAGACCTCACGATTAGAATGTAGATAATATACGTTGCGTGCCCAAGTTTATTAAACCATTGAAATGAACAATTTTTTTCCGATAACTAACACCACGTGGGGACAATTGTTCCGCCCAAAAGGATTTTCTAATGACCAAGAACTTGAGCTTTGCAGTCTGCAAAAAAACATTGATAATTCCATAAGGAGCAGTCTTCGTTGATCTTCCTGAATCCACGCAGAGCACATCAGCATTTCCCAACAGTACATACGATGCCACAAATTCAGGACTGAACTCAAAAATCGAAAACCACACGGTACTGACTAGTTGGAGACGAGCTTGAACCTACTCTTTTGATTCGCTAATATCCTTTCGAATAGGGAGGTGAGTACAAATTCATTCCAAATATTCCACCTTAATCACACAACTTGTAGTGAACTCAGTTAGCTGCTGACTGTGTAAGATGATGATGATCATCATCATCAATCTTTTAACTTCCTTTGTTTGACATAGACCTTCGCCACACTTCTCTATCGTGGGAATCGCGGAGCCAGTATTTTCCAAATTCGTCAAATCCATCTTTCCATATTATATTCTGTCGGCCAGGGGTTTCGCATGTGATCTCGGGGGATAAATGTTGTGAGTCATCATGTCCATCGGTCGTCTGTCATTCATGCTACTTGGCCTGCCCATTGCGATTTAACGGCCATCGTTTGACATTGACCTTACCCAGTATCCACCATGCATCTCTGTCGTTGGCGTTGCGGATCTAGTATTTTCTAAATTTGCTTTTTCAGATTCTATGATGTCTCTGACTCCCGTTTTCTCTCTTGTATACTGTGCTGCCTTGTGATCTATCCATGTGAGGTTGAGCATGATTATCTCATGTGTGTAGCGTGTTTTCCAGTTTGCAAGTCCGTCTCTTGGTTAGGTTCCATGTTTCAGCCCCATAAGTGACTATCGGGAGGATGCATTGGCTGTATACTCTCCTTTTTAGGGATTACTAGGATGGTCTTATTTTTGAAAGTTGAGCTTGCTCTGCCAAAGGCTTGCCATTTCTAGGGTGATTCTCCGCTTGATTTCTTCTTTCTTTGTAAGTTTCATAGAGATTAGTTGTCCTAGATAGATGTAGTGGTCTACTTTCCCCAATTTTGCATCTTCGATTCTGACAGTTATGTCCCAATGGAGAGTTTTTCACACTCTTCGTTCATACTGGGCATTAACCGTGTGAAGCGAATTTGCTTTCTGTTACCTTATCTAAGCAGAACTAAAAAGCAAATATCATAGTTTATCATCATTTAGATTCAAGACATTCTCTGAGTATTATGGTATCGTCATTTACCACTTGGTTGATTGAACGCCTGAGGATACCATGACTTCGTAATACAAGTGCGTAGTAAAGATAGCAAAGGAACTGTAATCTCGCATACGTTACGTTTTATTGGAATTATGTGGAAAGAAAACATGCATGATTATTGTTGCTGTTGTTGATTATTATGGTGATGATGGTTGTCTTTTTTTGTCGAAAAGGACGGCAACAGTCTTTTAGAGATACAGGTTGTGCATGAATGAAGGCATGACCTGCACTTGATTTGTATTGAAGTGAGCAAGGGTTGCACACATTTGCCCGAGGCCCGTAGGTAGGATGCTGAATAGCTGGACACTGGCCGGGGTTGCGGTCACTCTACATATCGTCCAGTGCTCTACTTGCGTGTTTTTATTGTTGCCCGTAAGCCCATTGAACCAAGTGTTTTGTTTCCTCTGAGCAGTACATAGCAGGGAAAAAAGGATGGTTTCATGCCTTACCAAAGGGTATCAATGCAAAATGAACGCAGACTGTCTCAACTGGTGTTTGTGCTTGGCTGAACAAAACCTTACCCAAGAATCTCAGCCAAAAATCTTGATAGCTCCAGGATATACAAACTTACAACACACACACACGTACACACACACACACACACACACATATATATATATATGTGTGTGTATGTGTGTGCATGTATGTGTATGTGTGTGTGTGTATAAAGTTTACAAATAACTTCAAGACAAATAAGTATATCTGAGAGAATATTCATTATTCTTTCATTTTTTCTGTTTCTTCTCACTTTGCTAGCAGACAATAGTTTCAATGAATCTCGATATTTGCAGCGCCTGGTGTAAAGTGAGAGGGAGATTTATCATCATAATTATTTCTATAGTGACATTCCAATGTGGTTTTTGTTAGAGATATTCTTTCTTTCTTTCCCCTGTGTCTTTCCTAAATATATATATGTATTGAACATTTATTATTTTTTGAAACACATATACCCACACTCAGACCCCTGTGCAATATATATATATATATATATATATATATATATATATATATATATATATATATATATATATATATATATATATATAAGAAATGAATGTATATGATTTTACAAAATGCTTATTAATTGCGTTATATTGAAATGAAACTCCTATTTCGAATAATCTCTGCTCATTACATAGTGGATGTATCACTTGGCCTAGACAACGCTAAAAACAGCCACCAGTAATGCAGAGACCCAATTAGATGTTTATAATATAATTTATTATCATTCAGTCGGGTCATGTATTTCCAATACATGACTGTCACCTTGAAAGACACGAAGAAACTTAGAATAAATTATGAGAAATGGGTTTAAAAACAAATTTTGCATCACCAGCAGCTGTTTAGCTCAATCGTAAGAGCAACGTTATGCTGAAGCAGCAATCCTCTCAGTCGGTTCCTTTATTTGTTTATTCTATTTATGGTGTTTAGGCTTAGTGATACATCCACATTCGGCAGATGATCATCTCCAATGACATGTTTTATATAATAGAACGCAATTATATATATATATATATATATATATATATATATATATATATATATATATATATATATATATATATATATATATATATATATATTGCTATTTTCTTTTGAGAGTTGTGTTCTTTCTGAGGATTGCAGTGGACGTTAGATTCAAAAACATGAGTTGATTTTGTGGCTTCGCTCTCCCTCTTTCTCTCTCTCTCTCTCTCTATATATATATATATATGTGTGTGTGTGTGTGTGTGTGTGTGTGTGAATGTGTGTTTTATTTCATGTGACCTATTAGAGGGAACGTTAGGTGATTATTCATTTAATGAACAATTAGGGGAACGATTTGCTAAACTCTGTTACATCTCGTTAAAATTGGATTGTTTGAAACTGACATCTGTGTATCAACACACACTCACATACACACTCACACACACACATACGAACACACACACACACACATATATATGATTATTTGGCTTGATAGCAGATATTCAATCAATTAAGCAAAGTCTTTTTTCGAGATACATCATTTGTAAAGTATGCTGAGATGAGTATTTCTGGCGCT
Source organism: Thysanoteuthis rhombus (assembly GCA_963457665.1). Classification (NCBI taxonomy): domain Eukaryota; kingdom Metazoa; phylum Mollusca; class Cephalopoda; order Oegopsida; family Thysanoteuthidae; genus Thysanoteuthis; species Thysanoteuthis major. The sequence goes on along the minus strand of OY735224.1, from coordinate 44,265,314 downwards.
ATACCATTGTGCTAGCCCTGTGGATGCTTCTGTTATATTACATTGCGTCTGATTTGCTGGAATTATCAGCTGGATACAAAGATTGAAGGTTTGAACTTAACAGCCTGGAGGCAAGGGTGTGTTGCTGTGTAAAAGCCCAAGATACGTTGACCTCGGTCAAGGGTGACGGCTAAGGATTGGAGATTAATTAATTTGGGCCGGTGGCTGTTCAATCATACCCCACACTGCGCCAAACCCCAGTCCGAAAATAACCAATTTTTATAAAAGGGGCTGCTCTTTAGCTCTCTATAGCAGACTTAACTGTTGCCTAGTGACCGATTGTCGAAAGCTGTGATGAATAGTCTCGCTGAGACGAGTCGGAACCTTGAAGTGAAAGCCAGAACCACAAGAAATTTCAACTAATCCACCAAGAGAGAGAGAGAGAGAGAGAGAGAGAGAGTGAGAGAGACAGATAGACGGACAGACAGACAGATAGACAGACAGACAGAGACAGATAGACAGACAGACAGAGACAGACAGACAGACAGACAGAGACAGACGGACAGAGACAGAGAGAGAGACAGAAATTGCAGTCAGAAGTTCTGTCCATACTTCTTGGTTGCAGGCTCGAAATTCCTTGGCCCTACATTGACCATACAATCCTTTGCTACTACTAACTCTTTCATTCCGTCTCCTAAGTCCAAGGTTAACTGACCAATCGATTGACCTTGGTACGTATTACAATCAATGTAACAGCATTTTCTATAGTCCTAGAAGAAAAGGCATTGAAAAAAAAGCTTTCTGTGGGCCGATTGACACACACTACCTAATCACCAGTACAATACTAGCGTCTGATCACCGTAATATCAATAAACTGCTAAGTGCATGCACCCCAAATGTGATAGCCTGTTCAATAGTTTGAAACATGATATTCAGAGTAATTCTTCTCTTTGCCTTATGGGAATAAGGAGAATCATCCATTGTTCACATATCTGTGAACAATTCAATTACTGTGAATGATTCAAAATATCATTGTATCCGCTCAAAACTTTCTTTCACCAGCATTTCAAAAGTCCGTAGAACTAAAAAGGAAGTTACAGAAGAACATCACGTTAAATGAGCACAAGAGCAACGTTTTTTGAGCCTTGTAATTGCAATAAAGTATAATTCTCTTTAAGAATGTCTATTGTCAGCGAAGGAACTCACTAAAATCGAATCAATATGGCATGAATTTCAAAGGTTAAATGCTCTAAAAAGGATACAAACTTGAGAGAACTGCGAGGAAAACGAAAATCCTATCATTACAGGGTCTGAGGCCTGGACTTTTTTTTTCTATCATCATCATCATCATCATCATCATCATCATCATCATCATCATCATCATCATCATCAGTCTGCTAGCATCCAATCTTAGACATAAACTGATTTTTTGAGGGGGTTGAACCAGGGGGTAAGAATGAAATGATAACATTTTGGGATGGATAAAATGATCAGACCTCATGGGGACCGACGTTGTGAGACATAATGTCTAGTGGTTGCTTGATATTCTTGCAACGTGTCTAGCCCATTGTGAATTGAGTTTTATCAACAGTTTTTATGACGTATCGGACCACTGTGTTTTCTCTGATAATCTGTGCTGTCTAATGATCCCTCCTGGTGAAGTTGAGCATGATTCTCTCCTGTGCGCGTTGCATGATTCAATCTTTCAATTAAGTTCCAAGTTTCTGCTCCATATGTGACTATAAGTAGGACACGTTCGTTGTATATCTTTCTTTTTAGAACTACTGGGATTTCCTTGTTCTTGAAAGTAGAGTTTGTTCAATCAAAAGCAGGCCAACCCAATGTGATCATTTGCTTTATTACCTCTTCTTTTGACTTGATTACGGCGAATTACTAAAAATGCCTCGAATTCCTGCATAACTCGACATCTAAAATGTACCTTGCGCGTCACACGACTAGAAAATTATTCATTGCAAAAAAAAAAAAAAAAAAGAAGGAAAATGCTTTTAGTATGGATGCGAAAAATAACATCAAGGAAGGAAGAAATACAAAAAATGGGGGAATAATATCATAGTTGACGATGCTCAAAGAAAGCAAGCAAAAATAATTAGGAACATATAATTTGAAATTAAAATCTATAATAAAAAAAGAATTCTACTACCTTAACTGATGCACACATCAATGTGACTTTTGTTTATGGTAGATTATTAATACTGAATCTTTATGAACTGGTAAGAAATTACATCAATGCAAAAAACACTACGTGGTTTTTACAAGTTAACAAGGGCTTACATCAAATTTTGCAGAAAACTGGCAAGTGTCTTCTCCCTGCAACTAACCAGAACTTGGGAATCAAAACCAACTTTTTTTTTTAGAGTTTCTGTTTTGGCAAATCCAGTCGGGAAAAAAGTTGTTAATGCAAAGTTGACGTGATATATTTTTTATAGTTATTACTTCGAGATTTCCCAGAGTCGTTTGTATTCAAAGCATCGAATGAGATCCATAATTGATTGCTATCATGACTGTGAATAATAAAGCTAGGGATAGACATGTCTCTTTGCAACCTACGCAAGAAGGGCATGTGGCTGGTTTGCGTCCACGGACTGGTCACTGGAAGTGATGTAAAGATGTGTGATCTCGCCTTGGTAGTGAGGGACAGGGTGCAAAAATTTAGAGAGAGAGAAAGAGTAGGGAAACAGAACTGCAGCAGTTAAAACTTCAACCTTCACTCGTTAGTTCCAGGCTTGAACCTCCTGCATCGACCATGTTCTGTGTTTCTTTCCCTGCAGCAAACATCTCTGTTTTATCTCAAGATTTGACTGTTAACTGACCAATCAATCACATTGGGTCCAGTTCTGAGAAGGATTGACAGATGCTAATATAACCCCACAGAAATACGCGTCATAGTTCCTGTTCAATGTTTCTATTTTTTTCTCTAATTTGTTCTCCGTTGTCACATCGACACCAATTCCCAAAGAACGACAAAAGCACCAGTACTTCGTACTTGATCTTTCCCACAACATGTGTGTGGAAAGGGAATAGGTCAAGAGTAAACCAATGGCAAGCAGACTTCCTCGAGTGTGAAACTTTCTTTTTTTTATAATGCTAGTTTTTCGATTCGTTGGTTTAATGATGAGAAAACATGTCCCCAATACCCTTGAGCCAAAAATATCCACCAAAACTATTATGTTGACTTGATAGCTTTATTCCTCCTTCGGGCTAAAACCCTGTTGGGGACGTCCCTCCTTGGGACCACTGTAACTAGACATTTGGTGATCTTTCACTGCCATTTTTTCTTTTAACCAGACAGTTCTGAAATAGAGAAAATTATGCAAAACATCGACGGATAATATATCTTCAAGTTGGTAAGTCTCAGGGTTGAATGTGTTGGGTGACCTTAAACAAATGATCCCTATGTATTTGAATTCATCATCATCTCTATCATCACCCCTTCAGTGTCCGTCGCTGGACATAGACCTTCCCTTAGAGTCTCCAGACCTCTCTTGCGTTGGCGTCACGGAGCTGGTTCTTTCTGAACCCGTCTACTTTGTCGCGTCTATTATTTTGTGCCAGCAACTTTCACATATGATATCTTGGGATCCACGTTGTCCTGATGTTCAGCAGTTGTGTTGCATTGCTACATAATCAGTCCATTGCCATATGAGTTTCCTAATGTATCATATGACTGAAAACTCATATTTTCCGTCTATTATACCGTGGTGTCTAGTGATCACTCAGTGTGGTGTTGAGCATGGGTCTTTCCTGTTGCATTCTCTGAGTTTGAGGTCAATCTTTTTGTTAGGTTCCTTGTTTCAGCTTCACGGATGATTATAGGGCGGATGCATTGGTTGCATACCTTTCATTCTAAGACTAGTGGTATTTCCTTGTTTTGGAAAGTCAAGCTTGCTATACCAAAAACCAAAAAATCTGAAATTCAAATCATTGCCCCTTCTCTATCTCCAAAAATGACGATACTCTTTGATCCATGCAAAATGGCAATCTAGATATATAAATGAGAAAATAGATGGCAATATTAGTTTATCATATATATATATATATATATATATATATATATATATATATATATATATATATATATCGTAGCACAGTACAATGACCCTCTGGCACCGCATATGATTTAATCATCGGTGTGTCAAGGATGAGCTACCCTGATGGGGTTAATCCCTATTCAGACTGGCGTATACCTGACTCTCAATCTTGTCAGGAGCCCAGTCCGTCTAATGTTTTACTCGAAGACAAATAGTCTCAGTTGGGATATCCACTCGGCTCGCCGATCTCATTGTCTTAGCTGTTGACTATTCCTATAATCCACAAATGTATCCTCGGCTACAATTAATATCTTATTGCTCACTTAGTGGAGATATTCTCGACAAATTCCCCCCCTGCGTACACATAATTTTGTCGTTAACTATAGTGGATTCGTGGGCGCCTCTCCTTGAGCCACCCTTTTACATACTGACTTATGTTTTTTTACCTTTACTAAACCCAAAGGGTTCTATAAGGCAGCAGCTTAAATACCCTCCACCTAAATACCAGAGCTCAAGGTGTACTCAATTAGTAGCTGAGTGGTTGTAGAAGTTCGTCGTGAGTATCTTAGTACATTTTACTTGTCCGGACGACCGTCTCCATGTGATGCAGATATGCTAACCATTACTCCAACCGAGCAGATAAGTACAAGGAATTATTTTTGTAATAAAGATTTCATTCAGGCAATCTTCCGCATGTCTTTTTACTCTGGTATCGATTTATTGACCGTGTAATATCGTATATTGAGTCCTCCATGCTTATTGAGAAAGGTTTTTCTTTCTTTCTCCATGTTTTGACGTTTATGCAGACCTCTCCAACACTGGATAAAACTTTGCCAAGTACTTAAATGACATATAATCATGCCAAAAAGGACTGGAATCTTAACTCGTCTTCTGTTCACAAACGATGCATTATTTTGGACCGGACAGATTAGTTCTCTTAAGTCAATTCATTCACCGTACAAAATGGAACTTCAGAGATATTTCATTTGAATCTTATAACAAAAAAAGGTTTTGGTTTGTCACTCAATGGAAGCTTTTCAAGCCAAAGTCGTTTGACAGCATGCAAGCAACATTCGAGAAACATATGTATTTTTATCAGGGTACGGTCACAATATTGACCCCTCATATAAAAGACTTTATCACAGTCACGGAACCAGGGATCATAAATTTGCTCAAAAGAAACGTTAATACATAACTGAAGTGATAAGGTATACTTCGAAAAAGACAATGTTTTCTAAATACCCGCTACCTGCAACAGACTGGTTTAATCACAGTTTTTGGGATTAAACTATTCACGTGTCCTGAAATTTATGTTTATCTATGTATCCATATATATATATATATATATATATATATATATATATATATATATATATATATATATATATATATATATATATGTATGTATGCATGCATCTGGACGTTGCCCTGCCGTAGCAGTTAATTGTAAAAATTTCCTTCGATCATTTGGGGTAGGGGAGTTTCCATTTTGGCCTTCGATAATTCCTCCAAAATATATTTTCTATTTGTAACTTCAATCTATAATGTAAATTTAAACAAAATTGCTCCCTCAGTTTGTGTCCGACAGCATTTATGTTTTTTGCTTCAACGTTTTGACTCTTTAGAAATCACAGCCTCCTGCACCAGCAAAAAAACAGAAAAAAACAAAACAAGATAAACAACTTATTCATTGATTATCCTTTTTCCAATCTTTTAGTTGATCACCTAAACATAGCATACTGCCTAAACACGTAGGTTAACAGTCAGTATCTATTGAATGATTCACTGAATGTGTTGGGGGCTTTCTTCTCAAATCATTATCCAGACCATACTGGTAGTATTTTTTTTCTATTATCTCGATGCTACCAGCATTGCTGCCTAACTTACCTTATTTACTTTTATTTGTGAATTAGATTCAGTTATGCGAATTTTGGAACATAGTATACTTATAAGTAATATGGGAAGGGTGGAGGTCCTTAGTATCCGAAAAATCCACCTCCATCTCTTTTCTTTTCCTTACCCTAACCCTTAATCCGGCCCCAATGTCTCGAGTCGTTTCTTTCAAAGTGAATTGGTTTATTTATTAAAGCAAGTTCAAAACCTTTGTATCAAGAGTATTAACGGTCAGCCAACAAACATACGACAGAAGTTGCTTTGTATCGGCTAATTTTGTATCTGTTTACTTGGATTACCCTATTCTTCTCTTCCAATTTGTTATGTGACAAACAGAATACGATGCAAATTATGATATTTAAAAGAGACACGGATATTTTTGGATTCTTCTGAAACAATTCGAAAAAAAAGAGTCTTTCCTCCGATACAAGAGTCTGTCCTTTCAAATTTTACGTTGGGAATATTTTTATCACCACTATCTTACCCCTGGTGGAGAATTCGAACTTAACATACATGAAAACAAAAAAGAATGTTCATTATATAAGCATACTAAATGTCACACTGAGTGTTTTGCCATCTATAGTTGGAGATCCAATGAGAATTAAACATTCTTATAACGGCCAGCAATATTAACTTGCTGATTATTGCGATACAACGTGAGTCTTGATCTGTTCTTGTCTTTTGATATGATCTACACGTTTATCCACGCGGAAAAATCCACGTACTGAGATTTTTGGTCGTAGTTTTTTCCTTGAGAAAAATACTGACTTTATTTCTTGAGAAGAGGGCACAGTTTCAAATTGTGGGTAAAAGATATCTATATCATCAAAACTATTACCCCTGAGTGAGAGACTTGAGTATTACAAAAAGCAAACTAATAAAATCCAAAAATTCATCATTAGAGTAGATTTTCCCAAAGATCTGTGATTTCATTCCAGAGTCGTTCAGCCTAACTTATTCTCCATAGCTCTACGAATAGCCTGCCCGGCCAAGACGCCAAGTTGGCTACTGATTTATCTCTCTTTTTAGTGTGGCTGTTTCTTTAGATTGGTTTATCCTGGTGCCCCTGGTTCCATCATTTGAGCTACAGCCTTGGAAGTGCACCACTAAGCGTCATATGAAATATAAAAAAAAAATTTTCTTTCGGTAAATACATGCCAAATTGGTCCTTTAGCTCGTGTCCAGCAGCATTTTTGCTTTTTGTTTGAAAATTCTGACTTTTTAGAAATCATAGCCAGCCCCCGTAGAAAATAACCAAAAAAAGATAAACTATTTATCCATTAATCATTCTTTTTTTTATTCTTTTAATTGATCACCCAAACACGGTATACTGCCTAAAGACGATGGTCAATGGAGTATCAACTAAACGTGTTTTGAGGTTCATTTTCCAATCATATATTTATGATCCAGACCATAGTTGTGTTTTGGGGGGGTTATATGGTTATTTTAAACCTACAATGCCAAACATTTGTGCTGGTATTTTCTAGATGATTTTAGATAAAAGATACGTTTTTTAACAAAGATCTATTTTTTCTAGATACTATTTAGTTACATTTTTAGATAATTAGTTCCGGAACATGCGCAGGCCACAAAGATCCGTTTGTGCAAGGCACGGATTTTATTTCGTCTAATTTTCACTTGCATCAATTAAAGATTCACCTCCCACCTTTTATTGATATTTCATTCAGTTCTTCAAGTTCATTCAGCTCGCTAAATCATTTTATAGGCCTTTGGATGAATCATCTTTCAGTTTAAGAGACATTGATCTACGAAATGGTTGAGGCACCATGCTGGGACGTTCATGACGGTTCTAGCGCAAAGTGAGTCATATGACACCGTTCATCTCTCCAAGAGACAGGAGACTGACACTGATTGGTTATATATTAGCAGATGTTTGTTTGCGGTTCCCGTGATCAAGAAAATCGTTGAAGACCCATGCTGGGTCCCGAATGCCATCTCGAGAGCTAGGCAACTCATTTTGGCATTGCTTGTCTCTTCTCGAATAGATATGAGACAGGTAGTGCTGGATAACATGTTAACATTTTTCTATTGGTTAGTTCCGTATTCTGGAAGACCGTGGAGGAGACACGCTGAGTCCCGAATGACTTATCCTACGATACCGCACAAGTATTGGATTTTGTCAAAACATTTCATAAGTGAGGTTCGATAACAGAGTAACCGTATTAACACGGTTGTATTCGATGTAACATCTTGAAAGTAGACAGAAAATATTTTTCTTTATACGTGCAAAATCACAAATAAAAAAAAAGATAAAAAACATTTCTGTTATATCGATGTTATAGCAAGTTTTTGAAATTCTTTCAAAGTGCAGGTTTATCCAGTGCAATAGATCTTCTAGTGAATCGATCAATTGAAAATGCCTGTTGCTGTACTTACGTTATACGCAAATATATGCTCTGTATCAGTATGTTTACAGTCGTTATTAGTAGTATTTGTATTACCAACAACCAGTACTCTAACAAACAAATGTACATATACACTAAATCGATCGACACAAATTGCTGTGTTAATCCATTAGAAAGACCAATCCATTATAACTTGGAGGTTATAACAGGAACGTGAATGCTACCAAAAAAAAAAAAAAATGAATATACAAATAAAGAGACAAAGTGATTTGGATATAATCGTATGTTTATAAATCTTGGTATCAGAAAATCAGATCCAATGGGGATTGAACCCACAAACACCGGCCAAAAATATCAATTTGCATAATCATTGCATTACGCAGCACCCGTTGGTCGAATTTTCTCTGACTTGCTCGCCTGCTGTTCTGACAGGCAGACGAATCATTTGGCAGTGCTAATATCCTCACTAAGAGACAAGTGACAGATAGTGCTAGGTTACATGTTAACTGTTGTTTGTTGGTTCGTTTCGTGATCTAAAATACCGTTTAGGTGCCACGCTGGGCACTTAATGACATCTCATACGCCACTTCACACGTACTGAGTTCTGTTGAAATCTCTCATAAGTGATGTTCAATAAACGAGAAACCACATTTTCATGGTTGCATTTAAGAATACATTTCGAAAGAAGTCGAAAATATGTTTCTTTATGTGTGAAAAGTTAGGAATATGAAAAAATTGAAAAACTATCATATCGATCTCAACCGATTTTTAAAAATGCAATGTGTCTAAAAAGTAAATGTACGCATACTTTTAGATGCGTCCATGGCATCTCCATAAGACACTTTTTAGTCGGTCAGTCTTTATGCCGATCTTTCGATCCTTAATATAACTTATATTAATTTTATCAAGTTCATCATGTTGAATTTATATGGAGCTTTTCCAGTGATAGCTCAGCCGATAAAATAATTTGAAAAAAAAGGGTGATTAATTAATTAGTTACTTTTCTCGCCTATTTTGAACTGTGAACACTATTATAAACTTGAAAGAAATTAAAAAAAAAAGCAAATGAGAATGCTGCTGGATGAAAACCAAACAACCTACCCGGCTGAAACATCCATAGTAAATTGAACCCCTAATAAAAACAGTTTGCAGGGTTTAGATAAGGATAACCTTCAGGAAACAGAAAGAAACATTTTCCCTGCCCACTACATGTGAATGAGTGCGTAAATATTTTTACTATGAACGGTTAAGGCTAGGTAGAGTGCAGATAGATAGATACATGAATACATATGGATGTTGAACTCAGCAACAGTGATCAATCCAGTCTGTCGTTGGTGGCAGTGAGCAAAAAATTGTAGTCACTTTTAAGACATATTGTGACGCACCATTGTCACCAAAGTCGGAAATAAGCCGGTTCAAACATAGCTATGTTTTAGGGTAAGTTTAAAGTTTCCTGGATCTATTCCAAACTTCGATCATCCCTTTTTTTCATAAAAATGATTGTTTTCCAATACAAAGCTTACAAAATCCTTGCTCTAAAACTATTCATCAGAACCTGCCTCAGATATTAGGGTGGCTCTGTAACGCTCTGGGAACCGAATTCTTTGTTTAATAATACCAAGTAGTATTTACAATCTTCATTGGTGGCCTCGTGATTGCTGACTCCAAAATAATAAAAACAGTGGTAAATAACATTTACGTGAACTATTTTCACTTCAATACTAGACGAAGTATTCAATGCAATTGCTGACTGGTTACATATATTAACGTCATACACGAACTAAAAACTGAATAAAAATCAGCTCATATATAGCTACAATGAGGGATAAGTAATGGTGTTTTGATATTCCATATTTTGGAAAATCATTTACCACTTAACATATGAGAAACATCTTAAAATTGGGAAGAAATTTGCAAATTCGACTCGAAATTCAATCAACTCCTCCGAGGAACATGATTGACCTTCCATGAGATGCTCCCTCCCCGCAAAAAAGACTCTTTGAGATATTACGTTGACAAAGACAGGTGAAAAAAAAAAAAAAGAAATTACATTTCTCAATCAAAATTTGACCCCTTGATCCACTCAAAAATTGAATGAATTCTTTTCTTCTCTATAGCATACCTTTCAAGAAAGTCTTCATTGAAATTCAATGAGAACTTCAGGAAATATTGGGTTGATGTGTAGCCAGAATACCAGGAAAGCAAGCGTAGAAAATCGTTGGATCTAGTTCCAAATTTTAATCAATCATGACTTGACATTTATCAAACCCTCCATAAAATGTTTCAGCGAGAATTTGGGGTGGTATTGTGTGGATAAACGAATACGCACACACGCACAAACACACACACACTTATGAATAGATATGCCTTTTCAAACTTTGGAACAGGATGCTGATTGGTTCTCAGATGTTCTGTCCGAGTAAATCCATTTTCAAACTTTCCATTTGATTGAAAAGTTATTTCGTAATGAGCTCTCGACGTCTTTGTCAACCCAGAAAGCCATATCTCTTTTCTCCAGACGTAGCAGGGTTTAATAACTTGTCATTACCTTTTCATTGCTCTGCAAGGAATAAATCTATTAGGTTTATATTTGGTTTCATGAACGAGCAAACATTATCTTGTTTATGGGATCGGTCAGAGGTGAAGTTCTGATTTCGAATTGATGTTCTTCCTTCAATGACATGAAAGGGTTTATTGTTTTACCCATTGACCTCTCATCTGTTCTGTTTGTTGGCACATATACAAGAAGATGGATCATTGACAGAAACTCATTTCTTTCAAGTTACGATCAAATCACGTTTGATATAACGGTTTTCATACGATCGAATCAAAGCAACGTCGATCCTTGTCAGTGTCTAGATGGGTGACAGTCTGGGAATTTCAGATGCCGTAACCAGTTTAAAAGGTATCAACTGCAGCCATGTTGACTTCTGAACGTACTGAACACATATTTCCTTTAAAAACTTTTGACGTGGTCAAAAGGAAGTCGGTTGAAATCTAGCAAAGCATTTTGGCTAAGCCTCCATTCTAAGTGCCCAGGCATAACAGCTAAAAAGCTTCCAACCCATGGTCAACTTTGGACGACTGTGGGGCCTACAGATTTCAAGAGTCCCTTGCTCATGTGTGATTGAATAAGCTTCCAAGTACTTTCCACTCTCCTCATGCTGAGGTAGCCTAATGCAATGACAGATAATCCAAGGCAAAAGCTTCGTTCCTTGTATTAGACAAAAAAATCGAATGATTACTCTATGAATAAAAATGGACATAAGATACCGATTAACTCCTAATGTCAACAGGTCTATAAATGCCGAAATTGTTTTCATTCAGATTAAATCTGAATAGTAGGAGAGCGATCTCAAGATGGGGATGAAAAGGCAAATAGGCAAAGGAATTTTTTTCTTCTTACATGCAGTGTCATATTGATAATGTTTTACAAATTCGATTCCCTGGATAAAAACTATTAAGTACAAGGAAAAAGATAGAAAAAAAAGATAGCTGACTATACAGTGTTTATAACGAATGTTTACACTTAGGATGTATATATTTATTGCTTTATTACTGAATCAATTATATTGCATTTCAGATGACAATTTCCGTTTTATCTTTCATGCAATAGTTATTAATCGTCGTCTCAGATGTTTCAGCAAGAATTATCCAGTAAAAAAATCTAACAGGAAAGAAATAATTGAATTACAAAAATAAATGTTGACATATGCTGTCAAAAATTGTGGAAACAACGTTGCTGATTTTGAACTGTCTTTTTTTCCTTTTTACTTTATTATTCGATACAATCTATTTCAGTCGCCAACCGTTCAGCCATTAATCACGTCCATCTTCCAAACATAATAAAAAAGCTTCACTAATGAGCACTCCACGCAGGCCTGCCACAGATTTTTTCAGAAAATGTACCAAAACTTTAAATCAATCGTCCAGGGGAGTATCAAATATTGGAGATCGGGCATTTTCTTTATAATTCTGAAGTTATTGCTCAACTACTTCCACAATAACATCGATCAACATGACATCTATTTACATAAAATCATCATGAACAAAAATATTTTTCAGAAAAAATGCAGTTAACAAAAAAATTTGGATTAGGTTTGGTTCAACATACAAAGCGGTCATTTTGACCCAAATATTTTAGGGGTGGCCTATAAAAGGTTAAAATTCTGCCCGACAATTATATGAAATATAGATTTTGGAAGTAGTACCAAAGGTACCATCGTGGTTTTAAAGTCTCAATTTGATACAAATGTATCAAAAGCTGCAGCTCCACTTGAAACTATGTCACAGCTTTAATGACTTGTCATTAGTTTCACATTGGTTGCCGAGGGATATATTTATTGGATTTATAGTTTGTTTCATGAATGAGTAAACATCTTGTTCATTAGGCAAGTCAGACGCAAAATTGTGATGGCAAAGTTAAGTACTTCTGTTGATGGTGTAAATTAATCCATCTCTTTACTCAGTGACCTCTTATTCATCTGGCTTATAGGGTTCGATCTATGGGGTTAATGATGATGTGCTGGGTTCATATATTGTTTAATGAGAAAGACTTTGTCTTGTTTGGATAGTGTCTGCTTGCAGGCATATGAAGCAATCCACCTGAACCTTTAATAGGCAATTATCCAAAATGAACATATGGGATTCAGGAAGGTGATATATATATATATATATATATATATATATATATATATATATATATATATATATATATATATATACATATATATATATATATATATGTATATATATATATATTTACGTATATATGTGTGTGTGTGTGTGTATACACACACTCACACACACACACACATATATATATATATGTATATGGCATTCTTGCTAAAAATTTATTTTCAATCAATACATGATCTTGTGTGTTCCCTGTTTTTGTATGTTCCCAGTATCCAGGATTTGAATTTACACGTCCACACGCACACATGCACACACACACACACACACACACACACATATATATATATACACATATATATACACACACATATATGCACACACACATATATATATATACATACACACATATATATATGTATGCATTTATATATATATATACACACACATATACACACACACACACACACATATATATATATATATATATATATATATATATATATATATGTGTGTGTGTGTGTGCATGTGTGTGTGTCTGTGTGTCTTTGTGTTGCGTGGATATGAGGTTACCAGACAGGATGTCGGTAATTTGACCATTGGTAGTTGAGGGAAATTTCCAGAGAAAAAACAGTGCTTACACTCCACAAGATTTTGTTATTATGTTCTGATGCATTCCGATGGTTGCAGCCACTATCTTCAAAGAATATACAGCGGTTGCAGACACAGATACAAACTTCTCCTGATCACTCCTCTCACAGACCCTTCCAACGTAAAGCTGTGTCTTTTTTTGGGAAGCACTGTTTATAAAGTGATTTTTTTCTGAGACCTTCAAGTCCATGTTTACACACGTAAAGATACTAAGTAACTTCAGATGTCAAGAGATTTATATTCTGCAATTAGCTTTTCGTTGGTGGCCAGGCAATAAATATATTGGAGTAATAGCCTGTTCAATGAATTAGCAAACAACAGTCTTTTTATTAGGCAGGTCAGAGGTTACATACTGATTGTGAATTGATACACTTATCTCATTGACATGAATGAATTATTCATTTTACCCTATGATCTCTTATTCATTTTGCTTTCTTACACAGACGTTAGAAAATGCCTAGCAGAAAGATAATCATTCTAAAGTTAATAAAGCATCATCTTTCCAAAAATCTACGTGTCCATGAGTGGTCAAATTAGCCATTTTTCCACACCCTTTCGTTTGGAGGTCGTGTAATATTCAGTCGAGTGGGTGTTCACAGATTTTCTCTTCCGTCGAATCACCAAGATAAACGCTTATTTCTTCGTATTGAACAAAAAATCGGACAAGTCTGGTAAGTCACTCAATAGAAACTGTCACGTAACTAAAGTCTCTTGGCAGCATGCTTTGTTGAGGGTAATTAATTAAAAGAGGTAGAAAAGGTGTGATCGATGAATAAGATACTTGTCTCGCCATTACTTTGTGAATGGTCACTTGAAAGTCAAAATTCCAAGAAAAAGAGCGTGAACGCTGATGGACACAAAGCCAGAGATCAATTTATCATGAATTTGTATCTAAATTGAACATTCGACTAAAAACTGAATTTTCAAAGGATTTAATGATTCACCTGATGTTCTCGAATGCATTTAGTTTGCGACAAAAAAATAATTTTTGAGGTAATCAATAGTTTATTTTTCTGAATAAGGTCTAATGATCTCGAGAGCTCTTTCTTGCTCGCTTTGTGCAGTGGTAACTTCATGTCCAAGATAATATCATTGCATCGGGAGTATTTTTTTGAATGCCCAAGATCAAAAATAACTTTCATGTATCGAACAGGGATCCAAACAATGTATTGACGAGGCACAATAGATATACGAAACCCACTGATACAAATTTTAACTCCTTTGGAGAACAGGATTTGTCTTAGAAATCATGTAAGCAGAACAATGATTTTTGATGAAAAAATGCGTTGTTATGGACATAGAACCGAATAAATCTTTCATTTCATTATATAAGATAAATAAACTTTTTCACTTCACATTGAAGGGACAATGGTATCTGTCAAAGGACCAGGAAGATGAGTGTACGGATTACCTTTTGGTGGAATAGTCCATGGTTACCGACAGAGCATTGAAAAAAAATCTTACTATCAATTTCATTGGAATATATAAAATAAAAACTGTAGAAGAGTCCAGTGTTACGGACTGGGACCTAAAAATCATACTATTCAATATCTAAGTGAATCAGCAGATTTGTCATCTTTAAATAGAACAGTCCAGCATTACAGACCATGGACTTGAAAGATCACACAGTTCACTATATAAGAGTATAAAAAGTGTGTCATCTTTGAGTGGATGAGTCCATGTTACAGACTTAGTCGCTAGAAAAATCTCATCTCTGTATAATTAGATCAGAAAGTTTGTTACCATAGGAAAGTCTTTTGCATTAGACTACGGACCAAGAAAACCTCACTATTCATTATATTAATATATCAGCAGACTTGTTACCATAAAGAGGAAGAGTCCATGGTTACGTGCTAAGAACCAAACAAATCGCATCATTATATGAATAGATCAACAGACCTGTTACCTTTAAGTGGGGTAGTCCATTGTTACGCACAGAGAACCAAGACGTTCACTCTCTTCATTACATAAGTAGATATTTTTTTCACCTTTTATTGCATTTTTTTTCCTGTGAACGAAAAAGAAAGAGACGAAAATCGTATTATATTCCGTTTTTTTTAGCCAGATAAGAAAAACACTCTGCGCAAAATCTATGGAATTAAATCAAGCAATCTTTTGCCTCGAGCCAATCACGCACACAATTTATCAATAAATCGATCGGTTGAACATATACAGACGTGATGGTGAGAATTCGTGCGAAATCATGTATAGCTTATATACATTTTGAAGGATATATATATATATATATATATATATATATATATATATATATATATATATATATATATATTAGATACAAGCAGCCATAACTGTCAATATAAGCTCTTTCACTTTTCACTTAGTTGAGGCTTGCTAACTGTATATATATATATATGTATATATATATATATATATATACTTGCTAACTGTATATATATATATATGTATATATATATATATGTATATATATATATATATATATATATAAATATATATATATATATATATATATATATATATATATATATACATATGTGTGTGTGTGTGCGTGTGTGAGTGTGTGTAGTGATGTATCATGCGTAAAAGCCACAACGATGGAGTTACAGGTCTGAAAATCAAACATTCACTCTTTCTAAGGTATAGAAATGTTTTTGTTCCTGTTTTGCAGAAAGCTCCCTCTCCTGCAAAAAGACTTCAGTAGGGGGAGGGTTCAATATGCAAATTCGAAACTTTACATTTTAAAAAGTTTCAACTTAGTATAAGTTGTTACCGCATATTTCATTCATCTTGGAGAAAAATTCCCAGGGAAACTCACA
Organism: Thysanoteuthis rhombus; assembly: GCA_963457665.1. Classification (NCBI taxonomy): domain Eukaryota; kingdom Metazoa; phylum Mollusca; class Cephalopoda; order Oegopsida; family Thysanoteuthidae; genus Thysanoteuthis; species Thysanoteuthis major. The sequence goes on along the minus strand of OY735224.1, from coordinate 44,248,946 downwards.
ATGTCACTTAAGCGTGCCCAGTTGATAATTTTTTGAAGCAGAAGTCTTGCTCTGACAGAGTTCCATCTTTTTAATGAAACCTTGATGTGTTCAATTTCTTGAAAGAACATTTCATTAATTTGTAGTTGAAGCTGAAAATAAATGATCTGAAAATTAACAAGCTTTTGGTGGAAGAGACAAACTCAACTCTTACTTCTGTTCCAAATGAAAATGATTACCACACCCCTTGCATCGTATACATAATAGATATTGAATAATAATAAAAAATATACAGTTTTAGCATAAATATACTTATTTATTAAAATGTAAGAAGCCTTTGCATATTTCATAGCATACTTGTCCAGAGATATGAAATACTTCTCAGTTTGGATCAGTTTGCAAGAGATCTTTCTACCAAACACTTTGCTGTCGTTTCAAACTTGGTTAGGAAATATTAATTTTACGTATTAGATTATTTTAACGATACGAGACTAATGAACAGTTTAGATTTTACTACCTCAAATCTGTCAGATTTTTTTTGTTGATACCTACGAAAGACAAATCAAATCCTTCGTGTCCCTAAAACTAGACTTTGACATGAAGAAATCAATAAATAAAGCAAATTATATCACAATGTATTGTATTGACTATTTCACCAAGGTTTGGAAAGAATAGTTTCTGGTAAAAACACTAGGTCACTTATACGGCATCTTAATAATACAAGTCAAAAGACTCCCACGATCTTAGTGAAGATTTGACGTGTTCAAGTGCCTTCAAGAGAAATTTTCTTTTAAATTTCTAGTTAAATCATTATGTAAATAGGGAGGAATAAATAAAATAGGAAATTAGATTACACTTTAAGTTACCGGAATTTTATCTAGCTTTTGGGATGAGAGTCTCAGGCAAACACACAATGTCACTTATGAGGTATCTGTTGATAATATTTTGAGCCAACAGTGTCGCACAGACTTAATGAAGGCGTTACATGTTCAATTACCTTTTTCAAATTGCTAAGTAAATATGAAAGAAAAAATACGTATACAGGGGAAAAAAAAGATAAAGCTTAATAAGAGGGAATATATTCTAAAGTACTGAAGTATTATTTAGCTTCTGGGAGGATAAATTTTGGCTAACGCATGATGTTACATGCAGTATCTGTTAATTACATAGCGAGGGAATATCATAATAATCATCATCATCATCATCATCATTGTAAGTCGACTGCTAGAAAAAAATTTCCCATTTCCTTCTACGATGACCGCAATTGTTCTAACCCCCGATATGTTGTACTGGAAAACACCACTGGTTCATTTATCCATTTTGTGTCTGGTCTCTTCCTACATTGTTTACTGTCCCATGGGCACAAATCAGTCCTTAGTACCATAAATCATCCTTTCTTGCCAAGTATGCTCTCTGTTTTTATTGATCAATTATTTGTTAATCTTCCACATTAGTCTTTCTTCTGATCAGTGTTGACCTTTTTTATCACTATGAGTTATCCCCACCATTGCTCTCTCCGTGGCTCTTTATGCAATTTTGATTTGGTCCTCAGTCCGTTTTGTTAGTTTACTTGTTTTGCATCCGTAATTCATAAGTGGTATCATGCATTCATGGCATACTTTATACTTCAAGCACATTGGTATTTCAGTATGTTTCTATCCATACCAAATGCGTTTTATTTCCGCCGTAATGATCTTTTTAAAACTCTTTTATATGCCCTACATACATATATTTGTTAATCTCTGATATATTCTCATCATTCATTTCTATAATCTTGAAGGAAAATTTACTGTCATATTTCCATAGAATGTTATTATGATATATGTGATTTTATGTATACCTATATCTATCCATCTATCGATCGATCTATATCCTCTCTCTCTCTCTCTCTCTTTCTATATATATATATATATATATATATATATCTATCTCTCTCTCTCTCTTTCTATATATATATATATATATATATATATATATATATATATAGAGAGAGAGAGAGAGAGAGAGAGAGAGAGAGAGAGAAAAGTACTAGCATTCTTCAGGATGGGCAGTGTAAGAATTGAGTGAGAAGTAAAGAATACCCATATTGTTTGGAAATAAATTCGTTGATTAAAGAGGATATTTAGTAAAAAATTAATGTTCAAAGTCATATCATCATTTTGCAGAAAAACAGTCCCTCGATATATATATATATATATATATATATATATATATATATATATATATATATATATATATATATATATATATATATGTGCGTGTGTGTGTGTTTCCTATTATATATATCATTTCACATATATATGCATATACATAGCTTTTATAAATATATTATCATATATATGCCTTCATAAATGTATGAATAGATACGTATATTTATATGGATGAATATGTGTATCGAATGTTTGACGTTTCCTAAATACATGTAAACAAATAAACATACAAAGCAGGCTGTTTCAGGATCCAGCATGAAATCTACTTCTCTTCAAACTGAAGATGATTACAGCAAGCATAATAGTTATCTTCGGGGACAAAATCTCTTGCAAGTGAATAATGTCACTTATGTGGTATCTGTTGACAGTATTGTGAAGTAAGATTCTTTCTGGCTCCAACATAATTTCACGATTTCAATGAAGACGTCAAGTGGGTTAATGTTATGAAAAGACATTTTATTGATTTCAGGGGGGAAAATGGGAATAAATAAATTGCGATTTACGGTATAATGATTTGTCCTCAGTTGATAATATTGAAGGCCAATATAGATAAATAAATTTATTTAAAACGTGTATATATATGTATATTTTGCCAGTAACTCTCATCCTTAAAATGAAAAGTATGAAATTTCTTTTTAGACATAAAAGATATAAAATATGTCTTTCTGTATTTCTAACATAGATATTTGAAGATATGTAGGATTTGTCAGTATGGATCGTTCGATGAGATAGTCCCCTAGCAATCACCACTCCATGATTTCAAATCACAATGAAGAAAGGTTTGTTTTATAAAACTTTGGTTTAACACGCTTGGGCCAACAATGAAGAGTTCACTCCCCTGATTGAATGTTCATACGCTTGTTATTGTTGCTATCGTAGTCAACACCAGGCTGGACTTGAGTTTAACAATATAAACATGTAAATATGAATAGTCCCCGTTATCCACGGGTGATATATTCCAAGATCGTCGTTGGGCGCCTGAAAGTGGAAATACATCTGAATCTCAAATACTCAGTTTTTCCATGTTTATATACTTACATATAATGAAATTTAACTTTTGGATTAAACACAATAAGAGACATCTATGCCTTGTATAAATGATGTACTGTTGTCTGCACGTGTACAATTAAGGATCTATAACATTTTCTAAAATCATCTAAAAGAAAATATATTTTATCTAAAAATAGAAGCACTGGGTCTGAGCATCGTTGAGCCGAAATGATTGTTGAGACCAAGAACAGCACTTTCTTGAAAGACCAAACAAATTGTTTCAAATGGTGCTCAGTGACGTATTCATGCCGATTTTTGAGGTTGTCGCCACAAAACTGTGACAATGATCATACAGACACCCACACGCACTCACAGAAGGACGAGTAAAGAGGAGAATATCTGTGGCTGGCTTGGCTGGTTAGTTGGGCAGGTCATTTGTGAGGCTTGGGTAATATGATCTCCAATAGTAGCCAGTACTAAAATATAATAACTATTTCATTATACAGTGATGAAAGTAGTGTGACGAATCGAAGAATCAATATTGTTAAACATTTCAGTATACGATTTTATTCTTTCCTTTAGGGTCGGGGACTTTCTTTCCCCTTTTTACGAGGGGGGGGGACCACTTTACGACCCCACTTTGACAAATCTGAATTGTCAACATCAGCACTCCCACATTTTTTGAGCATGAATAAGAGAAGCTTTTGGAGGATTATAAAGAATTGTTCACCTCTGGGTTTGACTTGAGGTTATCGACCACAGAGTGCAAACCAGCAGATAAATGGGGATATATGTACATATATCTATATCTATATCTATATCCATATATATATATATATATATATATATATATATATATATATATATATATATATATATATATATATATATATATATATATACATATGTGTGTGTGTGGGTATGTGCGTCTGTGTCATTCAATGTGTAGTTTCTCTATGATATGAAAATCTAAGGCATCATACGTCGACAGAAATACAAAAGGAAACAGCATAGGCAGGAAAATATACAAAGAAAATAGTTGTAAGTCCATCGAACAATCATATTCGCTTTTTCACTGGAAAGAAAGCGAATAGATGGTAACAGATGGCTTCTCTATAATGTTTGTAAAGATTATACATATATGCATATCTTTTTACATGTTTGTATGTCATCTAAGTATGTGTAACTTCATTTTGATGAGATTATTAAGACCAACTCACAGCCTGTTGAGAGTTCTCCCTACTTTTGGTGTCTGGTATTCCTTGATGGTCATCCATCTAAATACTGACTCTGCTCAACGTTGCTTAACTTCCGTGATATTTGATTATTGGTATTCCTTAATCCTAGTCATTGGAGTGAGTACTCAGTGAAGAGTCAGTGAGTCCTGTTTTTAAAGTCTTTAGTATGACTAGGTGGTTGAGTGCGTCACGGCCTACAGAACGGCAGGCAAACACTCTACCACTCAGCCACGGTGATTAGCTATATGCAAGTGTGTCCGATATCCAAATAGTAAGTATTCGAAGAAAAACAACAAAGATTAAAAATGTACAAAGAAAAAAATCCCAGCAACATTTATCGTCAATCAAAGAAGCAAATCGAATACACATCAATCGATCTATATTCTCCCAATCATAGCTAAACAATTGCTTGATGTGGACTTGTCAACACTTAGGAGCCCTCAAGACAGCTGTACGAATTATAACTGACAATGTGAAAGAAGAAAAATGATTGCCTGGAGCGAATTTCAGAAATAAGAGAATAGATATACTAGTATATCATGAATAGTATGATAGAACTTGTCAGACCTCTAGCCAATAATTGCTTCTATCTTAAATATTTTACTTTTTTCTCCTTTCTGCTCCTCTTTTTACCTCCATTTTTTCATTCTAGCAGTCATGTGTTTTGATAAGAGTCAGTGATGGTTCGCCATCATTGACATGTGTAAGAATTATTCCGCCAGCCGTTCGAAACTATACCTTTAGAAGTATTTTAGTTACTTCACTTCCTCTTGGATATTTCCTATGTAAATTTATGTACTTCTTAACAGTGGAAGTCAAGAGGCATAATTTAGAAAATTTGTTGAGGGATCTCGATTTATTTCTGCTGATCAAAAAACTTTAAACTGACATTGCACAGCCTTGTGAACTGACTAATGTATCGGACTAATGTCAAATTTTTACAATGGCCAGTTGTCGAATTATTGTGATCCATGCATGCAGAAACGCTGGCAGATTTTTTCAATGATAGTTACATTTTTATTTTTGATTCAATCTCCAAGTCAGGCCGACCAATGGGCGCTGTAAATGACTTGGCAATCATTTACATCCATTCCTCTTGACCCTGAGGTTCTCCAAGGGGGTTGCTCAGTTTCATGTTTGTCTAAGATGCTGGTGTCCTCCCTCTTTTTCTTTTTCTTTTTCTCCATCTTTACACAGTGTCTTGCAAGATTGCCTTGGCTAGCCACGCTGATCGTGACGCATGCACATACCACTTCAATTTGCGTCTTTCCAATGTGGTCAGATTATCCTCAAAACCCTATGGTTTGCCTGATTTTGATTTTGTCAATCTCATGTCCAAGTCTTGAGTGAATTTTGTTCCTCCAACTGGAACAACAACAGCAAAAACAATACTCACCAAACCTAGAATATGTTCCATTAAACCAAATCGATATATGAAACTAAACTTTTCGCGATCAGATTTGAAATCACGAACAAGTGATCAGAAAACGGCTTTCTTACCGACTGAGCCGCAAAATGGCATGTCTTGCATATGCAAAAAAACATTGTAACAATTGCTTCAAGGCTTATTTCATGCTAATAAAGAAATAGATTTATAAAATTGCAATCACGATAAGATGATTGGTTGACTGAGCCAAACTGAAAGTTTATGTTACAAATGCGGAAGGGCTTATTTCATTTTAATGGATGAATGAATTTATACAAAAAAATAGAGATTTTGAAATTAATTGTTTTATTCGTTAAATATATGCATACGAAATTTGCAGTAATCATCTTCAGTCGGAATAAGGGTAAGAGTTGAGTTTGACTCTGCAGCAGCCAGGTTTGTCACATTTTAGTTCGTGGAATGGTCTCTGTAGGAACCGTCAAAGAGATTTGAGTTATATCATCCATCAAGTATCAATGGTGCATTGGGTTAGGAAATGAGTTCTCTTCAGTGCAATGAAGTTGACCTGTGATACTGCCCGTCCTGATGGTTACAATTCCGATACAGCAAAAGATCTTGGGGTTCTTCCATTTGCTGCGTATTTCGTAAGATTTCCAGGTCTTCTTTAATTTAAGCGGCACTTTTTCTTTAGTCAGGAGTTCAAGCAATTTCATTCAATAGAAATATTTCGCTGGATATTTTGCACGTATATGTCTTTTCAATCACAACATAAATCGACTGCTCTAAAGGGTCTTTCGCTTGGACGAAATTTAGATAATTTCATAGCATTGATAGGGGGCGAAGTGATGGGATACGTTTTCGTTTTTACTTCACACAATGTCATATTACAGAAAAGAAACCACTTCTGAAATGAACAATGTGACGTAAAAACTGTTGATAATTCTAAGAGCTGAACATTGTCTCAACATCTCATTAGCGTAGAATCATGACATAACTTATAGGAACATATATTGATACACAATTCTTGATTACAAACAAAAATGTACGAGAACTGGAGAAAATTACCCAGTATCGTTTTTTTTTAGTCTCTTAGGAGCTTTACATTTTTTTTGATCGATTTGGAACATATAGTTTCATTGTAAATACAAATGTAGCCAAATGTTATCTAAAATTGTGTAAACAACGTCACAGGTTTTGAACAGAGTCTGCTTCTTTTCTTGGTACAGATAAAAAAAGATGCTTTTGTCATCTCCAACGTGTTACTTCACTCTGATTTGAATATCACGACATCTATATTTACAGCAATATGAAAGTGTGCCTGGCATTAAAATTGCAGATATGAAAAAGAAATGTTTCAGAATCTCCCAAAACAAATCTCTGCAACTTTCATCGCCAATCGAAGAAGCAAATCGAATACTCATCGATCGATCTACGTTCAACCAATCGTATCGGAACAATTGCCTGATTGGAGCTTGTCAACACTTAGAAGCCCTCAAGGCAGCTGTACGAATTATAGCTGACAATGTGAAAGAAGAAAATGATTGCTTGGAGGCGACCTTCAGGAATAAGAGAATAAATATTGAAGTGTATCACGTATGGAATAGGAAAAAATGATGGCAGGAAGAGAATTATATATGAAATGAGATGGAAGGAGAATATCAACACATGCACACACACGCTGGCATACAGACTGTCAAATAGATAGACAGACAGACACATACACACACACACACACACACAAACACACACATATATATGTATATATATATATATACATATGTTCTAGAAAAACCTAACAGCAAACAGTATATGAATAAAAAGAAACTTTTTTCAATTTTTTTAATGTTATTTTAGTCACTATTCCTCATTATCCGTTTATGTAATTTATGTATTTTTTTTCTTTGTTCTTTCAATATTTCACTAAGAATTCAATACGATGGTACTATGTATAGTTCATGTCAGGTTCATCTGTTTTCCACATGTATTTTTTTGGGGGGGGATTTGAAAACAGAAC
>OY735224.1:44233628-44236128 GCA_963457665.1 Thysanoteuthis rhombus | reverse complement strand
GAAGAATCCACTTTAACGTGCGTGAAATGGAGGTAACTCTTGCCAGCCTTGAAATGAACTATCTTCTAGGAGAATAGTGTTTTTCAAAGATTTTCCTGTCCTAATTTTAGATTTTTAGAAATGAAAACGAGCTGGCAAATTGTTAATACCCCACAAAACCATCAGATGGACGAAACATATTTTGTTATCGTCATGATTAGCTTATAAACCGTCCGTCTTTAGATCCTCCCGAAGAATCGCCAGACCTCTATCGCTGAGTCAATATTTGTCTAGTTCGTCGTATCTTATTTTCTGCCAGTTACAGTTTTGTATTTGATCTATAGTAATCCATATTGTCCAGTGGTAGTGTGTTATTATTCAGACATTATTTCATTTGATATTACAGTTCGAGTGAGATGGAGAGGCTTGGTTCTTTCTTGATGATGACACAATTCTAGGCCTAGTTTCAGGAAGACACATCTGTATAGCATTCCCAATCGACAGTCATATAGGAAATGTTGCTTATACAATAAGAAAAGTAATATTGATTCCATTGTGAAATATCATACACGACACTTCAAGGCCAAGTAGTATTTGTGAATGTGCAAAATGGCATTGACCTTTTTATCTAGTGTTGACGCCTTGAACGTGACACTGCTACTGAATTGCAACTAAGGAATACAGTTCTCTTCTCATCTTGCGATAATTACCTATTGGTCCAAGTTTTATTTATTGATGACACTCGAGTTGTTACCCAGGAAAGCTCAGAATAGGCTAAACATTTTGTTTTCTCAGTAACTATAGAACGAAATGTAACCCCGAAGACAAAGTGTATGTGAATAACCAATGGTGGGAAAGGTAACAAAAGCTATAAAAAAAAAATGCCAAGTAGATAAAAACACTGGAATTTTAGCGCTGGAAAAGAGAACTACTAATTGCTAATTTTTGATTAACGAATTTAGCTTCACTTTGGATTTTTGCTCTGAAATCTCAAAAAACAAACCTGAAGGGCTGGAATATGAATATATGGTAGGTTAAAATAGAACAAGTTGTTTTTCAATGAATTAGTATATTCTGTCCATCCCTCTTCTTTGTTTATATAAAGAGAACCAACCGACCAAAAAGCATCTCATACAGATGTATTGGACACATTCAAAATAGTTGTGGAATAGTATGTTTGATTATCTGTACTCTCATAATGAACTGTGTGATTTTTTGGATTGCGTGTCCGTAAAACTGGATTCTTCTACTCAGGGTAAGAATTCTGCCGATAAAAAATACCCCCTGCCCACCATTTGCAGCTGTGGACTCTTCAACTGACATGAAATCCTAATTTTTTGGAAAAATCGTAGTAGCTAGTAAGAAATACAGGTCTGAAGAAACAGACGTCTGACTAATGTCTTCTCGTACGATATTGTGTTAGGGGAGATCAATCAAAAAAATTGAAAAAAAGTAGTGATCAGTCATTTGTCTCGCCTTTTATTGGGCAGTGATCACTCCGGAAGTCTGAATTGAAAAAGAACGACTATAAATGTTGGCACTAACGTAGCATTGACTGATACTGCGAATGGACTATCTAACAATCCCCTATTCCATGGGGGGGGGGCTTAAAAGAATTTCTGTAGACATCGTGATCATCATCATCATCAGTCTTATAACGTCTGTCCCCCGACTTTCCCCCAGATTCGACACAATTCTCTGTCCTGGGCGTCGCAGAGCAAGTATTTTCTGATTTAGTCTTGTTCATCTCTCCATCTAGTATTCTGTCAGCCTCGGTTTCGCACGTGATCTCTGGAATTAGTGTTGTGAGTCATCATATCCATCGGCTGTCCGCCATTCTTGCAACTTGGCCTGCCCATTGCCATTTAAGTTTTCTATCAGATTCTACAATGTTTCTGACTCCTGTTTTCTTCCTTATAGACTGTGCCGTGTTGTGATCTCTTCTTGTGAGGTTAAGCATGGTCTCACATGCGCACGTTGCGTACTTCTCAGTTGGCCAGTCTTCCTCTTGGTAAGTTTCCATATTTCATCTCCATAAGTGGCTATTGGGGGAATACATTGGTTGTATACTCTTCTTTTTTGGATTATAGGGACCGACTTGTTTTTGAAAGTTCAGTTTGCTCTGCCAAAGGCCTGCCATCGTAGAGTGATTCATCGCTTGATTTCTTAAATTTCGGCCCACCTACCCCCTCGATACAGCTCGTACGCATGAATATATATATATATATATATATATATATATATATATATGTACATATATATATATGTACATATATATATATATATATACATATATATATATATATACATATATATATACATATATATATATACATATATATATATACAAATATATATATATATACAAATATATATATATATATATATATATATATATATATATATATGTATATAGCCACTTAGCTAGACCAAATAGAAACCCGAAGAAACCTATTGTGACAGTTTTGTTCGACTGTTTCTAAATAACCATAAAATTGTATGTGTATATAGCTATGCATTG